>CABHPR010124247.1:0-24805 GCA_902168415.1 Peromyscus melanophrys | reverse complement strand
AGGGATACAGCCAGCATTGGATACACATGCCTTTAATCTCAATACCATCCATAGAACACCTGGAGGTCTATACAGACAGGCCGTGATGAGGCAGTCCTGTGGTTGGGTTTACAGCCAATGAGAAGGCAGAACAGAGACTATATAAAGACTTTAACACAGGAAGTAGCGGCTCCTTCGGAGAGGTAGGACCACTGCAGGAGGAAGGGTAAGGTTTTAGCTCTTAGCTCTGACCTCTTGGCTTTCTTCTTTGCATTGGTTCTGTGTTTCTTATTTATAAGACAGTTGGTTACATCTACAGGGGTCATTCCTCAAATTGCTCTTTTCCTGACTTTTTGAGACAGGGCGTCTCATGAATGTGAAGGTCATGGATTTGTGTAGGCTGACTGGTCAATGAGCTTCAGGAATAGTCCTGTCTCCATCATCTTCCACCCCCAGCCTCGGGGATCATAGATTATTTGGGTGCTGAAGATCCAAACTCTGGCTCTCATTCCTGTGATGTGAGCACTTTGCCCACTGCATCATCTCTCCACCCCTGAAATCTAACTTTTAAATTTGGATATATGCTGCAAAGCAACTACACAATGTAGTTTTCACTCTCCTTTATTTATATAATTTTTGCCAATACTGTCAGTTACAATGATCATTATCGTCTTTTTAAAGTTTCCATTATCAAGAAGGAAAAGAGGATGTGTATAGGGAGCATATGCTTGTTATCCCAGCACTGAGGCCAGCCACAGAGTTTAAGGAACCCATCCAGATGTGACCTTGGACAAAAATGAAACACGTAATGAAGTCCACTAGTCTTTGTAACAGTTTATGAAAACTTCCAAACCTAGTTTCACGAGTGTGAACCCAATACCTTTTCTACAAAATAGCTCAGTCTTTGCTGCACCCATCATAATTCTCAACCTACAAGAGATGTAACCAACAACTTACTTTGCAGTGTAAGCTGTAAAACCAGCCACCACCTTATGAAACTTCAGAGCACATTTTCAAGGCTGCTTTATTTTGGCATCTCCCATATTGCATCTCCAATAATCCTCAAGTGAATATTAATTTCCTTTGTTTGTCACCAGGCTGATTTTATCTCAGTCAATTTAAGGTTTCATTTCTTTTTAGAAAACTCTAGAAAATTCTTTCTGCATTTCTAAATTGCAGGTTGGGACATTTAATTTCTAAGATATTTAAATGAGTGGTGCTGTGTAGCCATCAGACTGTGCAGCCATGAAATAAATGTTGGTAGTAAAAGGATGATAGACACTGAAACATATATTAAGGGTGTGAGTGATGCAGGTTGCTTTGGAACTGCAAGACTTGGTCATTTTAATGGCCATATTAATACACATTAATAGCCTGCATTCATTCAACTAAAGAAGCAAACATAATGTGATATTTAGCATTCAAGAGACTCTGTAACAACGTGGTTGTTTAACTTGGGCAGCTCTGGTCTTCTTCAGTGTAGTAGAATACTATTTTAAGATGTGTTACTTTTGTTTATGTTGCATTTATTTAACTCTGTGAAGCTGTGTTACTGTGCCTGTGCAAAACACCTGATGGTCTAAGAAAGAAGTGGCCAATAGCAAGGCAGTAAAAAAATAGGTGGGGCTGGCAGGCAGAGGAAGTATATGGAAGGAGAAATCAGAGAAGATCTAAGATGTAGGATTCAGAGGAGGATGACTCCAGGGTCCAGCCATCCAGCTAAACAGCTAGCAACCAAGTAAGAGTAAGATTTATGGAAGTAAGAGAATGAGAAAAGCCCAGAGGCAAAAGGTAGATGGGATAATTTAAGGTAAGGAAAGCTGGCTAGAAACTAAGCCAAGCTAAGGCTGGGCATTCATAAGTAAGAATAAGCCTCCATGTGTAATTTGTTTGGAAGCTAGGTGGCGGGCCCCCCAAAAGAGCAAAAACTATGTTACAACACTTCAGTGATCTATTTACCAGATTCAAACAAGAAAAGCAACAAAGGAATGAGGCAGAGAAGGGGGCATAAAGTTGGCAAATATCTGAAGTATTAAACTATACAAAGTACTTTAAGGAATAGCAATCTAGTTTATATTCAATTTATTTCATTTCCCTACAAAGCCCCGAGGAACACATTCCATTTGTTGCACAAAAGCCAATTACAGTAATGAGCTGTTCGTAAGAGTTTCCAGATTTCCGAATTAGTTCTTACTATTTAACAGTACATTTTCAAATGGCTGTGAAGCTAATCATTTCTAATTCTTCAGTAACTGTGTTTATGGGATTGGCAGAAAAACTATGCCATTCTCTTAGTTTTCAGTGTAGACCAACATGAATGAACTCACAGAAAAGGAGAACGAAAAAGATCATGGAAACAGAATTACAAAGACCCATTCCTGGTAAGAAGATTTCCTGTGGAGATATAAATCATTCACATGCTTCTAAAACACTCCCATTGTAAGAACAAGTCCACTTCCAGCTTGTTCACATCATCAAGAAAACATGACCCAGTCAGTTTTTTGGGTTTGGACTCCCTTCTTACTTTAATAATGCTCAGGTAGAACTGTAGGGTGTTAAGTTGGATGTTGTTGATGGAAAAGAATGGTAGATGCCAAGGAATCTGCCCAGCTCTGGCTTTCTCGGCTCCCTTGAGGAGTAGTATACATACTTGGGAAAATTGTTCCTTTTCCTAACCTTTGTGTTCTTCTCTGAAAAATGGAATAATCTCGTTTTCTTATCATTTTAAAGAAATGAAACTGAAGTATCGAACACACAATATAGACACTAGATAAGTGTATGTCTTAATGAATGTTCATTCTTTGTTTATCTTTCTTTTCCTCATACATGGGCCCCTAAAGCCTAATATAAAGATGTTTTTCTTGCTAGCTCAGTGATTTCCCATCCTGGTGTATGGGCTATACTCCTCTCTGGATAAATCTTATCAAAAGGATCATTTCAAATGTTTCTTTGGTCCTGACAGTGTTTAAATCTCCAGGTATTTCTCATCAAGACCATTATTTGCCTAGAGGTGGGATTGAATCACTGTGTTTACTTTTATAAATAATTTCTAAATGCTACCATCTAAATGGCAATATGAAGTAATTTGTTGTGACAACCTGGAACAATCAATGGGTGTTTCTACGCACTCCAGTCACATCACTGACTACCCTAGAAAGAACTACCAGACTTAAAAAAAAAATTGACAAGAGCCAGCCCTTTCTACTTTGTCTGTGATTTCACCTAATGGAATGAACATATTTATTAGATAGCTTTACTAAACTGAATTTAGCCTGAAGTTTATTTAGGGTGTATCTCCTTCTTCAATTATTACTGTAAACAAGGTTTGGTCCAAGAAGCCAGTAGGTATATGAATATGTATGTATCATCAACACTTAAAGACATTGCTATTTAAATAGCTCCGATAATATAAATAAATAATAATAAAACAAATAAATAAGAAATGGTGTTGATAAATTACAGGTCTGTTGACTCTGCAGAAAGGCACTGTTACTGATAGGAGGTCTTTATTTTGTATATGATCTAATCTTTGTCGCACATTCTTTTATCCAAAATTTCTAAGCATCTTAGACTTTAATTGCAATTATAAACTGAAATTTTTATTTGCTGCAATACAATAATTTTAGAGGTTATTTGAAGCTCAAAATCTAGGATTCCTACATGAGTATGGGCATTTCAAATGATAAACTGTTAATGGTGAGCAAAGTGCTATATACTAACTAGATTTTTAACCTATACAGTATGGTACATGTATCTTGTGGTATTGAGATTGTAGAAAGTTTAGAGTTCCAAAGATTCATTTAATATATAATTTTAAACAAATTTAATGGCAATTAAAATACTTGGAGACAGAGGTATTGCATTTTTGGTTGTGAGCCTAGCCTTTAATGGAACCATCTCAACAGCCTTGTAAAACTCTTCTTTTTACTGTGTCTTTAATGTGCTTTATATAATACCAAACCATAGAAGGAAAAACTTAGTTTAATGAGTATAGATAGCTTTAAAATAAATAAATAAATAATAGTCCACTTATGCCTAAGAAAAACTATAATTCCTGCTGTCTCCCAGGAGGTTCAATTTACCTCTATCCTAGAAGCTATAAAACTGGAAAACAGTGGTGATGGATGGAACTTTTTTGGTACCAGAAGCCAAACGACAGTTGTCAAATGAAGAAGGCTTACAGCTGGTGTGCTAGTCAAGCAAATCTACTGAACCCTAAGAATGTCATCCTTATTTGTGTCACCTAGCTCTCTACATCCCCCCAAAAGGGACAGTATTGCTAGGATAAAGGAATGAGGACAGAAACAGCCACCTACATGTATACCATTAGTGAACATATTGACTGTGACACTTGTGTAGCTTAAGCTCTCTAAAGAAGTACTATCTGCACCAATGACTTTGTTATTGACCTTGTCTGATGGAAGCATTGTGATTATGGAGAAATGGGATGGTATAGATTAAGAACCAATGCTACCTTAGGTTGTCACAGCCCATCACTTGCCATTTAATTTCAACCTCTGTATCTTACCTAAAAGTCTTTTGACTATTAGGTAAGCTAATGAGAAAACACTACTGAGCTAGACAGAACTCTAGCTTCCTCCAAACCTAAAGCTAAGAAAGCTGTAAAAGAATATCTGATATCATGAGAAATGATTTCTCAATTTGTTATAGACCGTCTCCCTAATGTGTCCACCAATGTGTGTGTGTGTGTGTGTGTGTGTGTGTGTGTGTGTGTGTGTGTTAAATTGTTTTTTCTCTGTAAATGATTGCATAACAATTTCATAGCAGAATATATTTTTTAGGGTAATTTAAAGCCATGTTTCTGGGACATGACTATTTACATAGGCACAGAATAAGCTATTTTCTTATCCTTTCTATGAACAGTTGTTATTCTACATGGGCACAAAATAATGATAACATGGTGGGATCATTAGTTTTTTTTTTTTTTTTTTTTTTTTTTTTTTTTTTTGACAGGGTTTCTCTGTGTAGCTTTGCGCCTTTCCTGGAACTCACTTGGTAGTCCAGGCTGGCCTCGAACTCACAGAGATCCGCCTGCCTCTGCCTCCCGAGTGCTGGGATTAAAGGCGTGTGCCACCGCCACCCGGAGGGATCATTAGTTTTAATTGTCAACTTGATACAATGTAGAATTACTTGAGAAGAGAATCTCAAAGAGTGATTGAGTAAATCAGCTGTATATGTGGGGCCTGGTTTGATTATGTTAATTGATGTGGGAGGGCTCAGCTCACTATCGGCAGCACCATTTCCTAGCATGAGGATCCTGAACTATATATGCTTACAGAGAGGAGCATGGGTATTGGATAAGACCTACATGCATCCATTCTTTCTTTGATTGCCTATGAGTATGGACAATCTGTTTCAAGTTCTTAATTTGACTTCCCTGCAATGAGGAACTGTAAACTGAATTGTAAGCAGAATAAATATTGTACCATTTAAAATTTCTTTTGTTGGGGTACTTTGTAAAAGCAATAGAAAAGAAACTTGGACCCAGGGGCTGTGATAACAAATATACAATAGAGATATTTCCTTCAATTGTACCTTAATTAACCCTCAAACGAGAGATAATGTATGGAAAATGGAAAAGAAAGAAAGAGAAGATAAATAGATTTGTACACACATGCATTAGTGAATCTAGAGTTTTATACCTTTCTTCCTAGTCAAAGGCTTGGTGCTCTTTGTTGGTAATGTATGATGTATGAGTATATTTTGAATAGAGTTACACATTCAGTGTGAACCATTATCTTATTTTATCATGTTGTCTTTCCTTAATATTTGCTTTAGACAGTTTATACAAACACTGTTTAACATTTGAATGGATAAGATATATCTAAAATTTTAAGTGATATTATTCTTGAACAATTTTTTTTCAAAATTGATCAGAAATGTGAATGGTTATAATCTAATGTTTATATGAAACTGATTTGATGTTAAAAATAAATTGGACTTGAAATTAAAATATTAGACCTACTAGTTTTTTGAGTTGTTAGCATTGTTATGATAGAAAAAGTTACAATTGTTAGCATTTCCATTAATGATGAAAAACTAGTTGGCAAATTTTATAGTTTCTATTGCTATATTTTCAACAGCTTAAAATTTTTTAATAAAGTATTTCATCTTGCTGCCATGACATTTTATAATCAGACACACTGAAGAGAATAGTATTGTGATTCTCTATCACTGCCAAATCACAAATGGAAAAGAACCTTCATCTTTTTGCTTAACATGGAGTTAGTATTTGAAAGCATATGCTTAGCTTGCCTAACTAGATTATTTTTGAGCATATATATATATATATATATATATATATATATATATATATATATATTGTTTTGATGTTATTTACCCTTCTTTTGAAAGTTAACATCTTTTTTCCTGAAACACTACCTAAATATCCAACCACCCAAATCCACAATCTTAAAACATAAATAGTTACCTAAAACTCAACAAAAATTATGTCACTCTATGGATTGATAAGACAACTAAGTCAGGAAAGACACTTGAGAACCGGAGATTAAGCCCCGGGACCCACATGATAGAACTGGAGAACCAACTTCAAGTTGTCTTCTAACATATGTACCAGGGAATGTGTGTGCGCTCATGCAGCACAAGAGTGCATGCACACTCATACACTCACATACACACACACAAACACACACACACATACACACTAAAAATACAATTTTAAAAATGTGTTATTTATTGCTACTTATTCCTAACTCTCCAGTTTGGTTAACTTTTACTTCACTAAATAAATTTTTAAAGTACATTAGTTGTAAGCTAAATTATATGACACAATTTAGAAGATCATGGTAAAATTAATTTAAAACACAAAAATATGGGAATATTTAGAGTATTACTATTATTAGACTAAATGAATATAGAAATATGCATATATATGTGTATATCCATGTGGTATTAGGTTAGGTTTTTGATAAAGCAGTAACATTCAAACTTAATATACAATTCTTGTTTGTAGCTCTTAAAGTAAAATATTGAAGAAACATTTTTTTAATTAAAATGCAATTTGTTCTTGTGGTATTGAACTTCCATGCGGAAAATCATTATGAACTCTGAACATAATCAAACAGCAGGAAACAGAAGGCACTTAAAAGTAAAGAGAATTAGACAGATTCTAGTTGGATGCCCATACTGTGTGGAGGGAGGTTTTAAAAATGGATTCCCCATTGTCACAGCTTTTAGTTTGGACAACAGCATTTAACATGGTATGGAAAATGACAAACAGGTCATTGGAAATACCCCCACCTTTGGAGTGGGTCGCCAATAGTTACTCCTAAGAGAGTAGAAGGACCCCAGAAGGGAACGAAATAGTGAAAGGATTTACTAATTCTATTTATTCTCAAAATATTATGGAACTCAAAGCAAATTATATATGTACATCCCAAGCTGGTGTTGGCTTTTAATCTACACCATCATATCTTTCCATAATCACAATGCTTTTGTCAGACAAGGTCAATAACAAGGTCGTTGGTGCAGATAGTACTTCTTTAGAGAGCTTAAGCTACACAGTGTCACAGTCAATATGTTCACTAATGGTATGCATGTAGGTGGCTGTTTCTGTCCTTATTCCTTTATCCTAACAATAGAGTCCCTTCTCTTTGGGATGTAGGGAGCTAGGTGACACAAGTAAAGATGCCCAGTCTCAGGTTCACACCAGCTGTAAGCCTTCCTCGTTTAATAACTGTCATGTAGACATGTGTTATTTTTATATTCAGTAGGTTAACCCTACATAATTTATGATCCTGAAGAAATGCATGAGCAGAAATTATACTGAAAAATGTAATGGACAATGTTGTTGACAAAAGAGGGCAGTACAAGGAGTGCGTGCGTGTGTGTGTGTGTGTGTGTGTGTGTGTGAATCTGGTCAAAGCACATTATACACATGTATGAAATGTCGTAACTAAACTATTTTATATAGTAAAGATACTATGAAACTGTGAAAATTGCTTTGAATTAACATAAAAGAAATTTGAGATATAATTAACTAAATTTTCAAATTGAACGACTTGAGCAAAGTTTATTTTTATCCTGTTAAATTTACTATTTGTCATCAGATTTCATAGCTCTTTTGTTTAACAATCTATAATCTATTCATGTTTAACTATAAATATATGATTAAGACAGCATGTGCTCTTCCAAATATTGCACAACCTTAAAAAATTGTTTGATGGCTGAGGAGTGTTTGCCTATAACCCATGAGATCCTAAATTCTATTTCTATAGCTGAAAAAACTCATGGGGAATTTATCCATTTAATAAATAGTAAATGTGCTAAGTGGCACACTAAATGTTAAGAGGGTATGGATAGATCTTAATATTGCAATGTTTTATTAGACAAGAACATGCAGAAATAATTACAAACCTTTAAGTCCTTTTAAATACTTGTTTCTAAATAGTATTGTGGTGCTCTAGTAAATTCAGAGCAAAAACAAAAATATACTTTCCTTCCATGTCTAAAAATGCTCATATCAATAATTCTGCTTAGTCTTCTAAGAGAGAGCAGTGTTTGAGGTGGTTATGGTTGGCACTCTGACAAATGGCCCATGTCCATATGCTGCATTGAACTGCAAAGTATCTGACTGTTCATTCACCACTCAGAAAGCTCTCTGACAGAAAAAAGTAGCTGCAGAGGCCAGACAAGCACAAGCATGGCTTTAATAAACTGAGGGAAATGCCATGATTCATATCCAAGGTCCTTTCGCAGCTTGCCTCTTTCTCTAACAAGGTTCAGGATGGGAGCTACTACTCTTGAATAACAGATGCATGCAGACTGAGAGCTGTCATTCCTCTCTCCTGGGTACTTAGATCAAGGCTGATCACAGTGGTATGGATGAATTCACACAGGGTAATAGGCTGCCACATAAATAACAATACTGGACCTTTAACAGATATCTTCTGAAGGAAGAAACATCTTCACATCATTGACCATTTAAACAACATACAGCATCAACATCTCTGTAGAGCCATTGTTTGATTAAACATGTTTCCTGCACCTGAAGTAATTAGTGGCCAATGTCACAGTTATAATTGTTCACTAAGGTATGACACTTGAGAGTACATCTGAAATTGAACATCTGGTCAACATGGGGAGCGGAGGAGTTGGCTTTAAAGACCAAGTTTACAGGTAGATTGGGGTAGAGGGCTGGGAAATATTAGAGAGTTTTTAATGGTAGAAATGGGGAATCATCACATTAATAGGTTGAAAAAGCAATTTGTAAATGAGGTTAAAATTCTCTGACTACCATGTTATCTTCTGTGAATCACAGGTTTCTTTATCTTCAGAACCAGTGAACTGACATTGGATTTGTCCAGTGATTGTGGAAGACTGTCACCTCAGAGTGTTCAGTCCTACTCACATCTACCTATTCCTGGAGAATGTATCAATGGGCTCAGGCCATTCCATGGGAATTCATTGTGAGGTCTATTGACTGAGGGGCCACATCCTAAACATGTCAGATGTTGAACAACGACCATCCCAAAAAACTCAAGCTTTCTGAGAGATCTCTTCCATCAATCAATATTCATGTTATCTTAATGTGAAAGGCAATGAAACTGGGACTGGTATAAGGATAATGAGCTAACATTATCATTATTCCATGGTACTTGAATATCATCATAATTGGTTTAATGCTACATGTAATTTTAAATGAATTCATTCTGGTGGGTAAGTATATATAAAGGCAATCGTGGGTTTAGAATAAATTCTGTAATAGTGAACATAGTAGCGAGTGTTAGAACTAGTTTGCTCAAAAGCAGGCAAGCCAAGACTGAATTCAGAATTCTCTCTCTCTCTCTCTCTCTCTCTCTCTCTCTCTCTCTCTCTCTCTCTCTCTCTCTCTCTCTCTGTTTGTCTGTCTGTCTCTCCTGTGTGTATACCTACATATATGATAAAGAGGCAAACTTCTAGGGAGATGCACACAAAGATTCCTCCGAGAATATATGAGTGTCTTCAGTCCTATGAGTGCCCAATATACATAATACAAAGCCTTTAATAGATCTAAACTGGCCCACTTCAATATCCTCCAGGTTCTCTGGACATCTCATGTAACCCATTAATTCTATAATCTGTCCTTGTCTGGACCTCAGAAGACTATTGTACTTTTCCAGAGTATGTTTGGTCTTATCCCGGGTAACAAACAATGAGAAGCATTTCTACCAGGCTGTTACGATGTAAAGCCAAGAGATTTCTGGTTTTAGCTCCACATATAAACATTGTCCCTTCACCAACAATGAGAGAAATGGCAAAGTACAAGTTAATTGATATTTTTAAAAATATCAATGGGCAGATATCCTTTGGCAAGTTACATCCCCCAAATCTGAATTCAATCATATCCACAGAGATACAGAACCAAGAATTTTCTCAGTGAAGAATAATTACAATCTTAGGTAGAAATAATTACGACTATAATGAATTATAATTTACTCAAGTAAAAACAGAGCTGAGAAAACTGAATCAGTGGGAGGAGCAAAGCATTTGTGGACTTAGAATTGTCTACTGAACTGAAGTATCCCTAAAGAGTGAAAGAGTAGAAACATTCCTCACCAATAAAATTGAGGAATTTGTTGACAACAGAACAGCGTTGAAAGAAATGTACAAGAAGCATTTTAGGCAGAAGAAAAAATATTTAGGTGATAAAATTACAAAGAAGATTGAGAATAAATAGAAATGATATAGTTTCTCTCTATTAATGTATCAGTAACAAACTATCAGGTCATTAAAATGTGTGGATGATGGAGCTGAAGACAGCTTTATCATTAGAAATGGAAGGTAGAAACTGGGAATACAATTGTGCCTCAGCATTCATGGAGGTTGATTCCAGTATTACTCAGGAGGTCCAAAGATGCTCAAATTATGTAAGTGGCATAGTGTTTTCCTATAAATTACCAACTTGCTGCTGTGTACTTTTAAATATCTTAAATTATTGATAGAAATGTAACTAAGTAAATGTTACTTAAACAGCTGCTACACTGCCTTTTTAGGGCATGACCATGTGGGGGAAATCTTCATGCTCAATATAAATGAATATTGATGTTTTTTGTCATGGTTGACTGACTGTGGTTGAGGAAACACAGATGTGGGGTATGAACACTGAAGGCCAAATGGATTCTGTTGCATGTAAGGATTACACATTATACAATGCAGTATTATGTCATCTGAAGTTAGACCTAGATCAATTAAATAAATAGCAGAAAATATACATCACACCTAAAAAGGCTTTAAATTATCTAACTGATATTCTAAGACAGGGCAGAAAATTGGATGGTATAAAATATTCAGTTAAAACCAGAAAGAAAAAAACAGAGGAGAGAAAAGAAACAGATACCTCAAATAGAAAGCATTGCTGAATACCTGAGCCATAAATCCATATATATATTGATTGCATTAAGTGTGGTTTAAACATGCCTACTGAAAGAGAAAATAACAAACTATAGAAATGATCCCTGAAAGTATAGCACAATTCCAGGGAGGCTACCTAGTAAAGAGGACCCTAAGAAAGACACAGGAATTGCCCAACAACAGAGAAATGGATGAGATCTACATGAGCAAACTGGAGGTGGGGGTGGGGGTAATGAAGGGCAAGGGTCAGGGGAAAGAGAGCTTAGGGGAGAGCGGGAGGTCCCAGCTGGATCAGGAGCAGGGTGGGAGTACGGGGAGGGAGATACCATGATGAATGTAGACCCCAGGGGAATAGGAAGAATCAGAGTGCTAGAGAGGTCCCCAGAAATCCACAAAGATACCTCCACTGTAGACTACTGGCAATGGTCGAGAGAGTGCCTGAGCTGACCTGCTCTGGTGATTGGTTGACCCAACACCCTGGCTGTCATAATAGAACTCTCATCCAGTGTCTGATGGAAGCCAATGCAGAGATCCACGGCTGAGCCCCAGGTGGAGCTCCAGGAGATCAATTGGCGAGAGAGAGGAGGGACTGTATGAGTGAGAGATATTGAGACCATGATTAGAAAAAGCACAGGGACAAATAGCCAAACTAGTGGAAATGCATGAACTGTGAACCAATGGCCGAGGAGCCCCCACGGAACTGGAGCAGACCCTCTGGATAAGTGAGACAGTCGATTAGCCTGAACTGTTTGGGAGGCCCCCAGGCAGTGGAGCCAGGACCTGTCCTTGGTGCATGGGCTGTTTTTTTGGAACCTAGGCCCTATGCTGGGACACTTTGTTCAGTCTTGGTGTAGGGAGGAGGGGACTGGACCTGCCTTGACTGAGTTTACTAGGCTGGGCTGACTCCCCAGGGGAGACCTTGCCTTGGAGGAAATGAGAGTGGGGGGTAGATTGGGAAGGAGGGCTAGGGGTGGGTGAGAGGAAGGAGGACAGGGGAATCTGTGGCTGATATGTTAAATTAAGTTAATTATAAAATAAAAATGTTTAAAAAAAAGAGAAAATAGGAGTGGATAAAAACAAAACCTTCCACTACACATTCTTCTACAATCATGTAATGTTAAATGTAAGTACTCATATAGTTTAGAACTAAGTGCATTGCAAAATATTTTATCATGACACTCTTTAAATAAATCTAAAATAACCAAATTAATTTCATACAAAGGAGTCTCTAGAAAAGTTTCAGGAATAAAAGGAGTGTTACTTTATTAAAGGGGTCAACAATAAAAGATACAGCAGTCTTGAATATGTATACATATAACAAGGAATTAAATTAAAAGGAACAAAATGATAGTGTTGAAAACAAATAGACAAAGCCATTATTATAGAGGCTTCAATATTAGTATATAGGTCATTGATAGACAACGAAGACAGAAAATCCTTAAGAATATAGGTGTCTGGGACAGTACTATCAATCAGTTCTATGTAATTGACATTTATGGAATATCCCATCCAACAAAAGCAGACTTCACATTCTTTTGGAACATTCTAGACCATAAAACACTTCTTAACTAACTGAAAAGAATATAAATCATACACACAGGCCCCCAGTCTACAATACATTAAACTGGAGATCGATGATGAAAAGAGTTTTAGAATATAACAAACCACAAAATTTAAAGGTCGATTTTATAAATCAGTGGGTAAAAGAGGAATTCTCAACAGAAAATTTAAAATATATTTAATTGAGTAACATGACAGGGTAAGTGATGGGATTTTGTGGGTCACAACTAAAGCAGTGCTTGGAGGTTTCATAGCGGCAAACGCATGTGCTTGCAGAGAGCTATAGAACCATCAACCTCCTCTTCCATTTTGGAAACTGCAACAACAAAAACCAAATCCAATCCAACACAAGCAGAAGCAGGTAAATGATTAAAAAAATGGAGCAGAAATCCGTGAACAGAGAAATGGAGTCAAAAGCTGGCTCCTCTGCCTCGCCATTCGAAAAGAAAGATCATAAATCATCAGTACCAACTTGATGCTTGTTAAAAATGTAATAATAAAGGCTTGAAACAAACAGCTCAGTTCCCATGTATTCAATGGCGTATGAAGTATAGCTCCTTGACAGCTCTAAGTTACTAGACTCACTCAGGAGGAAACAAACTTCCTAAAGAGCCCTATATCTATGAAAGGAATCAATTTACTCCAACCATGTTTGTATATCACACATGAGGGTCAGGGTTAGAACCCCAGTGTTATATACACCAGGCATAATAATTACACACCTGTAATACTGCTAGAAGGGAAGTAGGTCAGAAGTTCAAGATCATCTTTGGCTACATAGCAAATTGCAGGCAAGCCTGGACTACATGAGACCCTGTTTTGAAAGCAAAGACTTTCAGACAACCTTTTATGATATTAACAAACTATTTCCAAAAACTATGTGGAATGGCAAAGAAATTGCAATTCTAGTAATTAAGAACAAATGTGGAGGATTCACATCACCCTATATGATTTAAGACTACCTTGGTGAAGGCAGCAAGATACTAATGCAAAGTAGGCAAATATCAGTGGAACAAGTCTAAGAGCCTAAAACCCATCCTACACAAGGCAGGCCAGTGATATTTTTATGAGTTTTAAAGGTCATTGAAAAGAAATCTGACAATATATTTAAAAAATAGTTGAAAGATAAATCCTTTATATAAACCTCACAATTCACAAAACATGAATTCAAAATATATTTAAGGGCTGGTGTGTAGCTCAGTGTTGAGTACTTTCCTAGCATATAAAAGGGGGGATGAGTCATGCTGCTTCTGGACCTTGATTTGCTTCCTTGTCCTATAGTAAACACTGTTTGCTCACATTAGCAGGTAGAGTTCTGAACCTTTTCAGTTCTGAGTGGTACAAAATTTATGAATTGTTCTATGTTCATATAAACTCTGCTTTAAAAATTTTTTTGCAAGACATACTCGTGATTTCCACTTAATCCACGATATAGCTTCCAAGCTCTACATATCTCCACGTGTAAGTAGACCTACCTCCTGCTTGAAATCTTCTTTAACTTCAGTCTCTCTTATCTCCTCATATGGTATATCTCATTCAGCCATTCATTTTTTGACAGATCCACCCTTATGAAAGACAATGAAAAAAACAAAACACCATGCTTAAATTTGGTGTAATAAGCCCTATAATGATGAGTATTTAATAAACTGATATATAGTGGTATTCTATTTGTACTGAAATGTGATTTTATTTGTATGTTAATAAATAAAGTTGCCAAGGGGTCAGAACTATTAGCAAGCCATAGGGAAAGCCAGGGCGGTGGTGGTGCATGCCTTTAATCCCAGCACTTGGTAAGCAGAACTAGGTAGATCTCTGTGTGTTCAAGGATACAGCCAGCATTGGAGACACATGCCCTTAATCTCAATACCAACCATAGAAGACCTGGAGGTCTGTACAGAGAGGCAGTGACGAGGCAGTCACATAGTTGGGTTTACAACCAATGAGAAGGAAGAACAAGGACTCTTTATAAGAGAAACGCACAGGAAGTAACTCCCTTTTCAGAGAGGTCTCTTGGCGGGAGAGGCTAGCTGGTGGAAAAGCGGGTAAGGCTCTTAGCTCTGACCTCTTTGGCTTTCATCTTTACATTGGCTCTGTGTCTCTTATTTAATAAGGCGGTTGGATACATCTACACTGATAGTACACTACTGTACTCTAAGGAGCTTCTTAACGGTACTGAGAATCAGAAGATGGCCCTAACAGGAGCATGTGCCTCTCCTCTTTTTGGTAAGAAGTCCCTTTAATTTCCAGTTTGCCTGATGAAAGAACTGTGGCTTAAGCTTGTTTATGCATTTCTTTCTCCTTGAATATAATGAAACCAGGTTCTGGAAAAACTTACTTTTAAGGCTAGGTGGTGAACTACTCTTCTGATGTTTTCACTAATTTTTCACTTTACAGGTAAGAAAGTAGAGTTTGGGATCTATAATGATGTTCCCAAAGCTTTACGGAGCATAGAGACAGCCATTTTCAAATTTATACTCTTCTTTCTATATTCTCCCACTCTTCCCCCATGTTTCTCCCAGACAGTGAGAAATAGCTCACTGTTATACCCTAAGAACTAGCTGCCCCAAGCAAGGTATGCTCGTTCTTGCTTCCTCTGTCTGTTTTATACCAATCTGTATCATGAGTTTCCTCATCTTCCTCCAAATTATCAATTGAACTGATAATTGCTCAATTTCAATTGTACAAAAAATCACACTGTCTTATGATCCCTTCCCTCCATTTTATGTTATTAGTGTCAAAAACACTGCCTTTTAACATATTGAATATCACCATTAATATAAGCAAATTCATAGTTTTAAAAATGGTTTTGTGCTTCACATTCTACACACCAGAGCTACAATAACAAAATTTGTTCTCGTGTTTACTTTTGCATGCAAAACTTACATTTTTGTGTATTTCTGCATGGCAAAGTAACATCCCTTCACTTCAAATCAGAGGACTCCCACTAGCATGCTTTTGTTAAATGTGGATGGTTGTAAATATTCACAAAGCTTTTGTTCACCTAGGAAAGTCTTCTTGATTTCTGAACAGCAGCTTTGCTGCAGTCAGCTGGCATGTTGAGAGTCTCACCCTGCCCTGTCCATCTCTGTAGCCTCAGCTGAGAAGCTGTAGGTGTCCTTTCTAGCTGATGAATGATGATGTCTTTCTCTGCTTTCATGATTATCTTTGTCTGTGGATCAGACAGTTTAATGATAACCTGTCTCTCTGTGTAGTTCAGTTTGAACTGATTCAGCTTTTAGTTCGTGGACTTTCACTTTCATATTTATTTTTGCCCTTCAAATTTGGTAAACTTTTGGCCATTATTTCTTCATACAAGCTTTGCTCTTTCTCCCTGTATTCTCTAGGCACATTTTTGTGATTTTTATGTTCAGCACTGTGAACTGAAACTGGGATCTTGTGCCTGCCATGCAACTGCTGCGCCATTGAGCTACAACTCTAGTCCCCTTATTCTATTCTCATTGAGACTTGAAAACTCTTTTAGGTTCTGTCTGCTTTTGAGTGCTCTTCTTTGTCCCATCTTTGCTCCTTTAATTCACTTATTTGTCCTCAAATTTGATTATTCTTTCTTCAGTATGTTTAAGTCTTTTGTTGAATCCTTTTACAATTTTTCACTTTTTTATAGTATTCTGCATTTTTCACTTTCTGACAATCTCATATTAATAATATGTTAGTTTTTAATTTTGTTTAGCTAATTGAATATTTTTCTGGCAGCTATTCTAAATATTTTTGTGGTAACTATTTTAGGTATATTGTCAGGCACCTTAGATAAACTTGCATTTATTTTCTTGTATCTGAAAGTTTACTTTAATTCTTTAATTTAGCCATGCTTTCCAGTTGCTTTATGTGGCATTTATCAACATCACCATCATTATTAGCTTGGATTCAGGAACTTTAGAGAAACAGCCAACTCTCCCAGTCTTTTATTAGCTGTATTTATGTAGAAGGAGTTTTATAACCATCCTAGCTACAGGGTTTAAGACTTCTCAAGTATTTTTATGTGTTGCTCAGTAGCAACATCTTTCAGAACTGTAGATTTAGTGTGTAGTGTTACTTGCCCTTTCCCCATGTCTAAGCTTTGTTATTCGTTCTTTTGACTCCAAGACAGGTTAAACATCAATAGGACCCTTAGGTAGCCAAAGGCAAGCCAAAACACTGGACACACAGTCCAGTCCTTTATAAGAATCCCATGGGCATGCACTGTGTGAAGGGTTTTCTCCCTGTTGCTCTACAGGGGGAATATGGCATGGCCAACTTCATAAAATTTTCCACTCTTGCCTCAAGACTCCCTTCCTGCTTTCACAATGGCAAAAACACTGTACCTCTTAGTTGGTCTCTGAAGTTCCTACAGAGATTATTTTGGTATAGTTGTTGACAAAGTTATTATTACTGTTTAAAAAATTTTAGCAACCATAGCTTATTAGCCTGACTTCTTTATGTTGTTGTTTTATTTTTTTTTAAAAAAGCATACCAAATCTTCATATATACCCCTCCCTGCTCTCCTTCAAATTCATAATCTCTTTTTTTCCTTAATAAGAAAGCCCTGAGTTCAGTCCACAGTGCTTAAAATAAAATCACAAAGGACAAAAAAATTAAATTTTAATTAATATATACACATACATTCCTAAGTATAACTTATATATACTACTAATATATGTATGTAATTTTTATATATTTATATATACTTAGCTAATTTTATATATGTTTTCAGTGCTGACCTTTGGGTACCAGATGACCAATCAGTGTGCTTGTTCCTGAGCAAGACCACCTCTCCCACCCCCCAGCTCTCCCCAGGTGCTGCAGTTTTTTGGGTAGCGATGAAGCCTCGTGGAACAATTTTATTAGAATTTAAAACCTCATGCTGGCAAGCTATAAATATGAGCAGTTGACTGAAGGAAGCAGAATGGATAGATAATAGCCTCACATGCATGGTTATTATGGGTTCTCTCTCTCTCTCTCTCTCTCTCTCTCTCTCTCTCTCTCTCTCTCTCGTGTGTGTGTGTGTGTGTGTGTGTGTGTGTGTGTGTGTGTGTACATGCCACAGAAGCCAGAGGAGGAGAACATTGTGTATCCTGCTTTATCACTTTCCTCCTTATCCCTTTGAGAAAGAATATCTGAATGAACATGAAACTTACAGGGTTTTTTTTTTTCCACCTGGGCTGCTTAGTTAGTAAACCCCACAAAGCTGATTGCCTCCACCTTGCTCAGGATCATGAGCCATGCTCAATTTTCATATGTATACTGAAGATCAATCTGCACTTGGGTCTGTGTGCTTATACAGCAAATACTCCTATCCACTGAGTTATCTTCACAGGGCTTGATTTTCTTTCTTTTAAACATTTATTTATTTTTATTTTTGTGTATGAGTGTTTTGCCTGCATGAATATACCCACGCCGTGTGCATACTTTTGCTCACAAAAGCCAGAGGAGGGAGTTGGGTTCTCTGGATTTGCAGCCACCATATGTGCATTAAGAATTGAACCCAGGTCCCTTGAAAGAGCAGGAAGTCCTCTCAATCTCTGAGCTATTTCTCCAGCCTCCACATTTTACTCTTATAATGATATGATTGGATGCATTTATATACTCCCAAGGATGAAATTATTACATGTTTTAAAATGTAAGTCTTGGAACCTGAAAAATTTGTGGACACTGTGTAGTTCAACTGTGGCTCCTGCAAGGTTTTAAATAATACTTTTTGAGTAAAAAATGGATGTACATGAAAAGGAACAATACATACTAAGCACAGAAGAGCAAACTAATTAAAAGAGGCAGAGAAGTATCTGAAAACCCCAAACTGATGCATTGTTATAAAAAATTTCCTTTAGAATTGTAGGTAGAAAATTGGAAAGGAACTATATTGGACTCTTTTTGTCTCTTTTGATTTTAAAAAATGAATCATATAATCATATTTTATATTGAAAAACAAATGCCAAAATTTCATAAGTTATAATACCTCCACTTCTGCTAATGTCATAATTGGGTTTTATATGAAGTTATAGTTTCTACAGATCTAATTTTTATAATTCAAGTAAATTTCTAGACACTTAAAATATGTGTCAATAAGCAAATGCTTGAATGCATCTTTAGCACTCAGACCCATTACTTCATGGTTTGCAATGGAGAACTACAATGGATAAAACCCTCAACATCAAATTCTTGAGCATTCCCAGTTGGCATTTGGACTATTCCCCTGGGATAGGAAAGATACTTCCAACATATTGTCTAAGAACATTAGAGTTATGTTGTTGTCAAGGTAAATAAACACATCTGTGTTCTTTTAGCCCAGTGATATTAAGATGTAATATTCATTTGATATTGCTGAGTTGATTTTGAATGTTTACCTAAAATAAAGGAAAGACACTTTCCCTCAGAGATTAGAGCACCTTTTTGTCCATATTACCTTAACATCCACATGATCTCATGACACACCCCTCCCCTTGGTATCTTACATTTTTTGTAAAATACTTGAAAATTTCTGGAAGCAAACCCTTCTAATGAGTCAGCTTCTCCAGTGAAAAGATTGGAATCTGTGGCTTCATGTTCCCCAGTCTGCTCCAAGAACATTTTATCTTCTACTAGTTTTGAATTTCTTTTAAAGTCTATGCCCATAAAATTAATATACAGTATACGTGATTTAAATATCTTCTTGGGACAAGTGTTTTTTAAGTACATTTGATTGAATTTATTATTTCTCCAGAGAAATTTTGTCTTCACAACAAGTGCACTGTTTGTTTACTTTATATTCCTGGAGAACTAAAGCATTTTTACTCATGAAAAAAAAAATGATGAAAGAGAAAAATGCAATGGGTTGTAACTCCTGACATGATCCTTTTCTAATTTACATATAGTAATTCTGTAACATAAAATATGAAATTGTCTGTGTATTGTTAGAAACTAAGACACAATGGATTGCTATTAAGCAGCACCAGTGTGCACATGTCCACAGGAAAGAGGACTACTTGGTTGTCAGGTTCTACAATGTTCTTTCTCCTTATGCCCCAAAATGTAAGGTACCTGTGAACAGAAAAGATAGTGGGAGACTCTCTGCTGCAAGAGTACTCTGTAATAGTTGACAAGGTGTTATTCTCTCCTTGTATTCCTGAGAGCCTCTCTGTACATATTCATGAAGAGTCCATGAAATCCAGACAAATAGATCATAAAGTGGTAGGTAGTGATTGTGTACTGAATGTTGGGAAATGTCCCTATCATTAAATTGGGTAAAGTCATATAAACAAAGGAATATTAATAACATCAAATTTAGCTGCCATTTTTACATGTGTAAAATAGATTTAAAAAACCAGAGAAGCAAGCACAAGAAGTGGGAGAGAATCTCTAAAGTCCATCAGACCAGACTGCATATGATAATAAAAACAATCCAATAGAAGGTGGAGAAAGGGGAACTGACCATTACCTAAGTGAACTTTATAGGCAAAGGTGGTTTAGTTATGACGTACCTTGGAAAATGTTTTAATCTTTTAATAATGGCTAATAAATTCAACATCATATAGACAAAAACCTTATCCATTTACCAAATGTTTTTGTGCTAATATTTATTCTTGAGCCTGGGATGCCTCTAGAGGATGGAAGCAACAATGAAAGAGCAAGAAGATAGGATTGAAAGAAAGCCACCAGAAATCAATCAAAGAAAGACCAAGAAAGGCCACACAAATGACAATCTTAAATCATAAACAGAATCTTTGCCACAGTTAACAGCCAGCAAGATGGCCCGACCCTCTTCCAACTTGGTTTCCAGCTCCCTTTGCAACCTGCTTACTGCTATCCTTCTGTTGGCCATGATGTTTACACAGGCAATTCCAATCATCCCACATTTCAGGGAAACTGTTAATCCCACCAGTGAAACTTCCTGGAAACTCTTCACTCTGGTGTTTATTTCCAGCCTAGGTCAGAAAGGAATTGTTTTTGCTCTCGGGATGAGTTTTGCCACAAGAGATCTTCCAACTGCAACATTGTTCCTTTTCCCAGAAATGCAAAGGGAGCTTTTCTCACATACTTTCATACTTCTCAGGAGTACAGATGATCTTTGGGAAAGGGCCATTTTGTGGATTGAAACAAACACACACACACACACACACACACACACACACACACACAAATAAATTATGTATATTATTCAATGTAAATACAAATAAATATTTAAAATTATATATATATATATACTTTCAATCCACAAAATGGAATATATATATATATATATATATATATATATATATATATATATTGAAATTTCAACCCCATAATAACTTAAAATGTGACCTTATTTGAAAATAGGGTTGCAGATGTAATTAGCTGAGTTCATATTGGTGTCAGATAGTTCTTTAATGACTATCATGGGGATTCTTTTAAGAGGAAAGAGACATAAAGGGAGATGGTCTTGTGAAGACACACAGCATGCCATGTGAAGACAGAGACAGATGTTCAAAGATGGACACCCAGCCTTGCTAGTTGTTGCCAGAAGCCAGTAAAGAATGGGACAGATTCTTCCTCAACACCATGGAAATGTAGCCACCCTGTTACTATCTTGGTTTTGGACTTCTCACCCTGATAAAGAATATATTAATGTCACTTTAAAGAACAGAGGCACTGGTGTGCTGTTACAAGAGCTCTGGGACATAAATATAGATGTGTAGCTCCATGATGCTTCCCTACCCATACCCTCTGCCTATCTCCCCAGGCAGCTGGAGGGGCTCAGTCTGTACAACTTCTCCAAGTTTTTATAGAAATCTTCATCTAAGAGTTTAAATGTTTGTTCTTCAAGTCTGACTCTTTCAGGCACTCATGGAAATAACTCAAATTCCACCACATAACAACATGGGAGAAGGTGATCAAGCCTCATGGCGGTGGGATTAGGAAAGCAGTCGGTATGACTTTGATGAACCTGATCAGGTATTGATACAAATGGGTTAGGGGATGGTTATTGCTAAACAGCCTGAGCAAAAATCTTGAGAAAACTGGACTTTATAGTGGAGTATTACACAGACGAGCCTAGGAGAAAGTTCAGGAGCTTGCCCAAAATTCACCAGGCATCTGGGCATGAGGGTACATTTTTGTCATCTGAGCATTCTAGAGGCAGAGATAAGAGAATTGCCACAAAGTCTGATGGCAACTAGGTCTACATTTTGAGTTCTAGGCCAATTGAAACTATATACAGTGAGACCGTATCTCAAAAAAAATCCCAAAAAAAGTAGTTTCGTGAGCAAAGAATATTTGTAAAGAGCATGCTTAATGTCACAAAGCATTTTAAACAGGAATTTGAGCAAAAATCAGTCAAAAGATTCATTGCATGTAAAAATCTTAATCATAATCTTGTCCTTTTTTTCTCCAAAGGACATATATGAAACTAAGATAAGATAACTTTGTTATTAATTAACCATCCCTCAAAAAACTGACCACAGCTGACAGTGGAAATCACATTGACATACAAACTGTAGGAAGCCTTGGAGAATGGCGACTGCTGAACTATAAATGCTGGATTTGTTCTCACTGTTAGAAAGGCCTGTGGCAGCGGCTGCTGTGGCTGCTGCTGCTGCTGTTGCTGCTGCTGCTGCTGATGATGATGATGATGATGATGCTGAGGCAGAAATGGCTTCCCCCCTTCATTTTAAAGTAGATCTCCAGTCTAACAAGTTTTATCTCTCATATCTATTGCTATGTTATGATCCTCTCATCTGCCTCATATAACCCACACCACATAAGCTAATATTCTTCATCATCTCCATCACAAATTCAAGTACATGAGCAGAGAAATTCAGCAGTGAATTCTGGCACCTCCACATCCAGTGTGTGTACTCATGCCTTTGTGTTTTCAAAACACCTTGTTTACTACACCAAAGACTCTAAATTTTATCATAAACATGCTGAATATTCATTAAAAGATTTTGTGACAGAAAATGAAAAATACCATATTTGTAGCTTTCAAGTTCTTTGGCTAATGGAGACAAATAGAGAGTATGAACTGGAGGAATGATTAGCTATAGAAATTAGCTATAAATAATCATGCTTAATTTCAAAGTAAATTGCACTGTAGAAAGTTAAGCAAAGAAGACTTTTTGCTCAAGATTATTGCAATCTTGATCAGACAAGATAAAAATTGCAGGCTGCTCTCGGTGAATACCAACCCTTTCCAACTGTGAATCATTGACTACAGAATTAACATCATCTTTTTACAGCTAGTCATGTTAGCTCAGCAGGTGAAGGCACTTACTGCCAAGCCTGAAAACATGATTCCAATCCTGGGGTCCACATGGTACAAAGAAAACACAATCAAGTTGTCCTGTGACCTTCACATGCATTCTGTGGTATTTGGGTATATGAGAGTATACACACACACACACACACACACACACACACACACACACACACACACACACACCACACATAAATAAGAGGGAAAAGGAAGATTATTGTAATTTATTCTTTTTTTAAATTCAGAAGCCCAATATTTAACAAACTTTCATCAATAAATTCTTAAGGCTCGCGTGATAACTGCCAAAGGATTATCAAATATGCGCTCACTCCTTCTATCTTATTGCTCAGCTTTACAATTTCCTTGTCCTTGGTTTATGTTTACCAGTAGAATCCATGACAGTCTTCACATATTAGTGGATATATTAATGAGAGATGGGCGTATGGTAAACAGACCCAGATAGAAGTCATAACTATGTATGATCTTGTGCAAATGACTCAACCCTTAAAAGACTCAGTGCCTCTGCTGTCAAAGTGGAAAGAAACATACTTACTTTATGATATTTCTGGGGAAATTTAATGAGATTAGTGAAGATCTTAACATAATTCCAAAAACATAAGATAATGACTATGACTCATGTCTGACTAGAGTGGTCTTGGCATTCTCCTCAGATGTAATTTGAAAGCATTGGCTAGAAGCCATTGCTCAGGAACTGAGAACAGTGAAAGCATAAAAATATGTGCTTCAGTCAAAAACAAGAGATATTTCAATTAGTTCAGTAAACTTCTTTCATTTGTATTTTCTACAATGGCATATGTCATTGGTCTCATGGAGTAAGATATAATCACATTTCTAAAGGTATGAATAGCAAAAATCCTTCATAGAATATTGGGTCATTTATCAAATCACAAAGTGCATCTGTATTTCCCCTCAGCAGTGTGGGATTTCTTTTCTTGTTTGATGAAAAATTTTGACACTATGTACATTTTTGGAATGAGGAAAACCTCTAAATGTAAGGGAATTTAGGGGGAAACATGTCATTCACTGTGGCCTGATTATCATGAAACAGACAAAATGTAAGAGCTAAGATGTAAAGAATACAACATGTATCAAATTGGAATATAACCTGAGTCCTCAAAGATAAACCTATTTGCCTAATCAAACCAATACTTTTTCATAACTCTGAGATACCATCTTACACCTGTCAGAATGGCTATGATCAAAAAAACTGATGACATCTTATGTTGGAGAGGATGCAGAGCAAGGGGACACTCCTCCACTGTTGGTGGGAGTGCAAACTTGTATAGCCACTTTGGAAATCAGTATGGCGGTTTTTCAGAAAATTGGGAATCAATCTACCTCAAGACCCAGCTATACCACTCTTGGGCATATACCCAAGGAATATTCAATTATACCACAAGGACACATGCTCAACTATGTTCATAGCAATATTATTCATAATAGCCAGAACCTGGAAACAACCTACATGGCCCTCAACCAAAGAATGGATAAAGAAAATGTGGCAATATACACAATGGAATACTACTCAGCAGAGAAAAACAATGACATCATGAAATTTGCAGGCAAATGGATAGAACTAGAAAATATCATCCTGAGTGAGGTAACCAGACTCAGAAAAACAAACACGGTATGGACTCATAAGTGGATACTAGATGTAAAGCAAAGGATAAC
>CABHPR010124246.1:4468-14668 GCA_902168415.1 Peromyscus melanophrys | reverse complement strand
ATCTGCCTGCCTCTGCCTCCCGAGTGCTGGGATTAAAGGCGTGCGCCACCACCGCCCAGCTCTTTTTTCTCTCTTAATATCTATGTAAAAAATTAAGGAAAAGATATAAGGTAGAAAATAGGAATATAGTGTAAGAAAAATCTTATGGTAAGGTAAAATATAGGAATATAGTGTAGAAAAACTTAAGATAAGATAAGCAACAAGTCAAAGAAGCTATGTCCTTGATTTTCCAAATATGGGACTATGAACACAAACTCCTGGGGAAGAATTGGAGTCATGAAAAATCACCTTGAGGGAAATGGACAGAAAAAGATTCCTGTGGAAGCTTTTGGCCTGTGGATAACTTAGCTTTAAGCCCCAAGTGGCAGGGAAAATTTTTTTCTGAGGCAGACAAGGGAAGAACTAGGAGACTTAAAAAGCATAGTAATCTCTCTCTCAAAAACTGGAAGCTTTTCAGGTCTTTCCTTCTCAGATCTTTTTTTTCCTATAAGGGCAAAAATTAGATTCACCTGGGAAGAACATCTATCAGAATGGGGAAGTCACCTATAATTGCCCTAGAAAAAACACCTCTTAGAACATTGCAAACCCTCTCTGCTAGTCCTGTCTCCCCTTCAAGCCAGTATTAAAAAAGCAGCTAGAGGCAGAGCATTCTCAGAGGTACAGAAGAGGTGCAGCTGTTGTGGGATGCATGTTGGGCCCAGCTGCAGAAGAAGAGTGTAGAACTCTTAGTGTAGGTCCTGAGCAGCAGCAGTGGCATCAGAAACTCTGCATCCTGGGGGAGGGGACAAACCACGACAAAGGAGATCTACTGGGGAAAAATCTTTCTGTAAAGGCTTTTATTCAAAGTACTTTCATTTTCTTTCACTGACCCAGTAAGGTGGGAGAAGCACTGATCAATAAGTGTACACAGGTGGGCACAGCCCACTCCAGGGACAGTGTCAGGTTAAGGAAGTACACCTGTCAATGCCAGCTCAGAGTGAACAAAAATCTCCCGTGGCAAAAAAGCAAAATCTTGATTTCAGTACAAACACAGATTGTGTAAACAAGAACTGGGAGTGCAGTGGCTGCCATTGGTTGCAGCTGGACCTGAAAGGCAGCCTGAGAAATGTAGTTTGTAACAGCATGATGCTATAGAGAAAGGCGGCTTGGGAAATGTAATTTGTAAAAGCAAGGTGGCATAGGCAAGCAGGCCTGGAGAAAAGGCAGATAGACTGGGACAAAAACTTTCAAATACTGCCCAAAAAACTCTGCTTTTTCAGCTAAAAACATTGCTTTCCCCCCCAAGCACTGCTAGAAAACAGCTTTGCTTCCCCAAAATTAGAAACAGGTGATGCCTGTCAGGAGGCAATTAAGATGCTAATGCCACTTCTTAAGTCATTTTAAAACCCTTAAGAAAGCAAGAGAAAGTGGTCAATACACTGGGAAATTGCTTTAGGTATGGAAAAAACTTACAGGCAGATAAAGAAAAAAACTTGGATTGTGCTTGAAATGCAAGAGAGAAACAATGGCATCATGGTAAATTTAATTTTAAAAGCAGCTTCGAAATAGAGAAGTGGGAAAATTGTACCGTCAGTTACCAAATGTAGCTTGATGGTGGCCTGAGTTTGGTGAGGTGTGTCGAACAAAGAAATGTCAGCTCTAATAATACCGTAGCTGCTGATGTTTCTCCAGAAAAGCTGAAATGAAATGGAACCTGGAGCCATACTGCTTCTGTTTCAATGTAGGATCCTTTAAGAAAGATGGTTCCTAATAACTGTGCAGGAAGTTTTTTTCTAAGAGCTTTACAGCAGCTCAGTATTGTAATTACTCATGATTTGTGAATACTCTGTATTGTTTAAAGAAAATATGATAGTTCAGTTAAGAGATCTCTTCTAGATGTTTGCTAACATTTGTAAAGTAGTCCTATAGAGTTTGCTTTTGAATGTAAGTTTGTAAAAAGTGTAAATATGTATAGCAATAATAGTTCTGTTAAGAGATTCTTTCTAGATGTATGCTAAAGTTTGT
This sequence comes from Peromyscus melanophrys, assembly GCA_902168415.1. Taxonomy (NCBI): domain Eukaryota; kingdom Metazoa; phylum Chordata; class Mammalia; order Rodentia; family Cricetidae; genus Peromyscus; species Peromyscus melanophrys. Next base: position 12,664 of record CABHPR010124246.1, on the reverse strand, counting down.
AAAGTAGTTCTATAGAGTTTGCTTTTGAATGTAAGTTAATTCTGTTAACAGATTCTTCTAGATATATGCTAAAGTTTGTAAAATATTTCTATAGAGTTTTCGTTTGAATATAAGTTTGTAAAAAGTATAAATAAGTATAGTGATATTCATGTTAGCTGTAAATATGTATAGTGATAAGAGATTTTTTTCTAGATGTGTGCTAAAGTTTGTAAAATAGTTCTATAATTTCCTTTTGGATATAAGTTTGTAAAAGTATAAGTATGTAGAGTGATATTCATGCAAATTGTAAATGTTTTTTTAAAATTTTTAAAAAAATTTTATAATTTAATTTAATTTTACATATCAGCCACAGATTCCCTTGTTCTCCCCCCTCCTGCCCCCCAGCCTTCTCCCCAGCCCACTCCCCATTCCCATCTCCTACAGGGCAAAGACTCCCCTGAGGATTGAGTTCAACCTGGTAGATTCAGTCCAGGCAGGTCCAGTCCCCTCCTCCCAGGCTGAGCTAAGTGTCCCTGTATAAGCCCCAGGTTTCAAACAGTCAACTCATGCACTGAGTACAGGACCCGGTTCCATTGCTTGGATGCCTCCCAAACAGATCAAGCTAATCAACTGTCTCACTTATCCAGAGGGCCTGATCCAGTTGGGGGCTCTTCAGCTATTGGTTCACAGTTCATGTGTTTCCATTCATTTGGCTATTTGTCCCTGTGCTTTATCCAACCTTGGTCTCAACAACAATTGGACTCCTAGAGTTCCACCTGGGGCCTGGCCGTGGATCTCTGCATCCGGTTCCCTCAGTCATTGGATGGGGTTTCTAGCACAACAATTAGGGTGTTTGGCCATCCTATCATCAGAGTAGGTCAGTTCGGGCTGTCTCTCAACCATTGCCAGTAGTCTATTGTGGGGGTATCTTTGTAGATTTCTGTGGGCCTCTCTAGCACTTTGCTTCTTCCTATTCTCATGTGGTCTTCATTTATCATGGTCTTTTATTCCTTGTTCTCCCTCTCTGTTCTTGATCTAGCTGGGATCTCCCGCTCCCCTAAGCTCTCTTTCCCTTGACCCTTGCCCTTCATTACCCCCACTCACGTCTAGGTTGTTCATGTAGATCTCATCCATTTCTCTGTCATTGGGTGATCCCTGTGTCTTTCTTGTGGTTCTGTTTTCTAGTAGCCTCCCTGGAGTTGTGAGTAGCCGTCTAGTCATCTTTGTTTACATCTAGTGTCCTCCTATGAGTGAGTACATACCATGTTTGTCTTTCTGAGTCTGGGTTACCTCACTCAGGATAATTTTTTCTAGAGCCATCCATTTGCCTGCAAACCTCATGATGTCATTGTTTTTCTCTGCTGAGTGGTATTCCATTGTGTATATGTACCACATTTTATTTATCCATTCTTCAGTTGAAGGACATCTAGGTTGTAAGTTTGTAAAATGTGTAAATGGAGTTTCCTTTTGAATATAAATTTTTTTAAAATGTGTAAGTACATATAGTAATATTCCTGCTACTTGTAAATTTGTAAAAAGTGTAAATATATACTAGAATTGTTTTTATTATTTCATCAATATCTGTCTAACCTGGAGAAATTAGGTAACAGTTTTTAAAGGTCAACCAAATCAATCACATTAGAAGCATCTTGTAGTTTTTATTGTTCTTTTTTTTTTTAAATTTTATTTGAATTGGTGCTTTTGCCTGCATGGATGTCTATGTGAAGGTGTCAGATCTTGGAGTTACAGACAGTTGTTAGCTGCCATGTGGGTGCTGGGAATTGAACCTGTGTCCTCTGGAAGAGCAGTCAGTGCTCTTAACCGCTGAGCCATCTCTCCAGCCCCTTTTTATTGTTCTTTTACCTTCAGATATATTTGAATACTTTTTATGATGAATCAAGATATAATTTTATGGTCTCAGTGGCCCCTGGAAAACAAGCAAAGATGTCATAATTAGGGGAGCTTTTTTGTCTTCTTCCTAAAAGTTTCCACTCCTCATCTATTTCTGTTTAGAAAGGGGTAAGTTTCCCACAGAGGGGTAGGCCTACTATAATCAAGTTAGTTTGTATAGAAATTCTACTGCTGTGATAGGAACACATGTATATACGAGCTATTTAAACAGCTAAAATGTCTTTATAATTAGCATGGGTTTTTGTTTACTTGAGTGGATACTTTGTGACCCGTCCAGCAGGTCCAGTTATTTGTGGGTCTCGAGCCGGGAAACACCTTAAAGAACCACGGGGAAAGAGGAGAATGAAGCCAAGCACATATAATGAATGACAAGAGTCAGTCTGAGTCATGTCAAGGCTCCGTTTATTAAAATGAGTGCTGAAGCTTATATAGGCAGAGCTCCAGGCGGGGGAAGGAAGCAGGGAAAGCGAGGAGAGAAGAGTGGAGATTCCTAAGGGAGGGTTAAGGTGAGGTCATTTTGGTCCCAGGCCCTGCAGCTGGCTGATTAGCATTTGTTTAGAAAGTTTATGTAGTCATAAATCCTGTGGTCGGCGGTACTAGGCCCCTGCTGTGGGCTAATTAACACATGTTTCAGGAGGTCTTATCTAATCGTAAATCCTGCCATCAGGCTGGGAACCTCTTGTTTTACAAGGTTTGATAAATCAAGGAAAGTGACACAGCTGCCCGGAGTCTTGGTCTCTAACAACTTTGATGTGTTTTGAAATGACTGTTTTCTCCTGGGAATCAAAATAGTCTCTTGAAAATTTTATTGAACATCTGTTAGGAGAGAGTTTTGATTTAGAAAAGTACTGAGCCCAGCTAAAACTGCTGTAGTTTCCTTAGACCCATTCCAAATAGGACATTCCATCTTTATTATCCTCTACTCTTTTACTGGGAGGTGTGGCAGCTATGGAGATCACTGTGGATACTTACAAGCTCTTAGTAGGGACCTGAGTCAGAGCTGAGTTAGGCTGTGTCCCCTCTCTTGCCAGAGGCTGGTAGCCAAAGACAGGCAACATTCTTCTTGATAGCTTCCTGAATGTATATATGTAAAATTTATCAAGAAGGATGACCTCAGACAGGCACAGTATATCTGATTGGCCTGGGTAGACCTTTATTATATCAAGAAGGGGGAATTGTAGAGGTCCACAAAGGTTTCCTAGTGAGACCTGGGCTTGATTTACCCAGCAGGGCTGCATTAGAGGATTGCTTGACCATGTGTGTAGTTACTAGGTGATTGGAAAGGATCTGCACTTGGTTGTGCTTGGGGGAGGTCTTTTGCTCCATCTCTTGGCATTCCTATAAAAGGCCCTTTAGAAAAGACAGAAAGGGCTGGTGGATAATGATCCAGCCCTTCCTGAGGCTATCTTGTGTATTTATCTGTTTCTCTCTCTTCTATTCTTTCATCTAAATATTTCTCATTCCTCCTTCCTCAAGAGTACACTGGGGAAAAAGTGGGAGTGGGCCTCCCACAGAGAAATGGGTAGGACACCTCACACTTATTCCTCTTTATTCAACCAATCTGTGACTCCAAAGTTCATCACCATTTTGAACCTAATTGTGAAGTCTTTCTGTTCTCACATATTACTGCATGACAGGGCTTAGCCACAGCTTCCCCATGACATACCATCCTGGCAACATTTGAAGTATCTAGTCTTTCCAGTATTAATGTAGGTATTGTCATTTGTGGTGGTTTGAAGGAGAAATGACCCACATAGACCCCAGAATTTGAACACTTTTTTTCCCAGTTGATAGCACTGTTTCAGAAGATTTATGAGGCACAGCCTTGCTAGCAGAGGTATATCATGGAATATGGGCTTTGAGAGGTTAAATTCTTTTTTTAAAATTAAATTTATTCTTTTATTTTACATTCTGACTTTAATTTCCCCTCCTCCTCCGCCCATTCCCCCACCTCCACCCCATGCCACCCCCAATCCACTTCTCCTCTGTTTCTTTCAGAAAGGGACAGGCCTCAGCATGGGCATCAACAAAACATGACTAAGTTGAGGCAGGACTAAGCTATTCCCTTTGTATTAAGACTGGGCAAAGCAATCCAGTATGAGGAATAGGTTCTTAAAAGTCAGCCAAAGCATTAGGGTCAGGCCGTGCTTCTACTACTAGGTGTCCCACAAGTAGATCAAGGTACACAACTGTCCCACACATGTAGATGGCCTAGGTTGGTCCCATGCAGGCTCTCTAGCTGTCAGTCCAGTCTGTGAGTTCCTATTAGCCCAGGTTAGTTGTTTCTGTGAATTCCCTTGTGATGACCTTGACTCCCCTGGCTCATACAATCATTCCTCCCAAACTTCAGCAGGATTCTCCAAGCTCTGCCCAGTGCTTGGCTGTGGATCTCTGCATTTCTTTCATCAGGCACTGGATTAAGGATCACTGATGACAACTGGAGTATTTACCAGTCTGATTACAGAAGATTGACATTTTAGGCTCCCTATCCACTATTAGCTTGGATCATCCTTGTAGATTCATGGGAGTTTCCCTCACAAAATATTTCTACTTGACCCCAAAATGCCCCCTCATCAAGACATCTCTTTCATTACTCTCACCCTCCATCCATGCCACCAACCTTATGTTTTCATCTCCATTGGCCTCCAGACTACCCAGGAGGTCTCTTCTATTTCCCCTTCTGAGGGACATCCATCCATCTCCATCTCTCTTTGGGCCCTGCATGTTACCTAGCCTCTCTGTGACTGTGGATTGTTGCATGGTTATCCTTTACTTTACAGCTAATATCCACTTATGAGGGAGTATATACTATGTTTCTCTTTCTGGGTCTGGGTTATCCAGGATGGTTTTTCTCTAGTTCCATCCATTTGCCTTCAAATTGTTTTTAACACCTGAATAGTACTCCATTGTGTATATGTACCACATTTTCTTTATTCATTCTTTGGTTGAGGGAACTCTAGGTTATTTCCAGGTTCTGGCTATTATGGAAAATGTTATTGTGAACACAGTTGAGCAAGTGTCCTTGTGGAAAGATTGAGAATCTTTGGGCATATACCCAAGAGTGGTATAGAGCTGGGTCTTGAGGTAGATTGATTCACAATTTTCTGAGAAACCTCTATTTTGATTTCCAAAATGTCTGTACAGGTTTGCACTACCACCAGCAGTAGATGGGTGGTCCCCCTTCTCCACATTGAAAAGTTAAATTCTTAAGTCACTTCCAATTTCTTCCCTCTGCTTCCTACTTGTAGTTGAAGAGATGATCTCTCAGCTTCCTGCTCTTATAGCTCTGCCTGCCACTTGTTGCCATTGCCTCCTTTCCATCATTTATTCTTATCCATCTAGAATCATAAGCCAAAATTAAGCTCTCTCTTGCTTACTCAAGTTGCCTTTGTTCATGATGTTTTATCACAGCAACATAAGAATAACAAATGTGCTTGTCTTCCTACCACACATCTCATTTTTGAAGTCTCTTAGTCTTTTTTCACTTACTTCCCATACATTATTCTGACTGTCCACCATTTTTTAAGATTCAGCTTTCCAATTGTTGTAAATCCTACTTGTTTGTCTCAAAACTATTTTCATAGGCAGTGGTTCCTTACAATTTGTATGTAGTTTAAGTTTTATTGAGATATAATAATTATATACACTAAATTGTTTCATTATCACCTTTCCATCATCCGTGTGTGCAGGTATTTTGATTCCATTAATGGCCCACTAACCTCTCTTGTCCTGTTTCCACTCTTACTGATCCTTGTCCTCTTCCCAATGAACTCTGCTTTCTACTTCCATGTCTCTTTTCTTCATGTGTGTGTTTGTGACCAAGTGAGTTCCATTGGTGTTGCTTAGTGGGATACAGGAAAGGAACCACTTACAGGATCAGAGGTACCTTACTAGTAGCTACTCTACTGAAAAAAAGTCATCTCCTTCACCAGCAACCACTAACTACCTAAAGATTCTGAAGTGAGGCCATCTCATGAGTCCCTAACTACTCTTAACTGCTTATAAAGTCTCAGAGAAGGGTGATGGCTTGTGAGCACCTCCTCCCTCCTTGGTAGAATATTGAAGGGCTCAGTCTTCTGTAGGTATTGTAATCACAGCTACTGTGAATTAAAGAGTGCTGTGGCCATGTCATCTAGTAAACAATATGCTACATCATTCTACCACATCATTATGCTTTTACATAATTTCCATACCTTCTTCTCAAAGTTTCTTAAGCCTATATGGGGGGTGTCTTGATGTCTCACTTAGGCTAAGCACTGGAAAGACACTTATTCTCAGCATTTTGCACAGTTTTGAGTCTCCAAAATTACCATTGCTCACTGCAAGCAGAATTTTTTTTTTACCAAACTTACAATAGTGATATATAAGGATAAACATAGCTATTTAGAAGATAATTTGATGTGCACATCATGTCCATTTAGCAGAACAGCAGTGGTAGTTTAAACACTAGGGCCTATACTCTCCTCAGTATGGGTAGTCAATCATGTTGACTGTACCAGATGTGAACTTCTCTCAATCAGAAAAGGATTCATTACTCCAATATCAAAATTGCCATTATTGTACTAGTGGGCATACCCTGTAAGGCTGGTTGATGTATAGATCACAGCATCCACAGCTGAGTAATACTGCTGATGACAATGTCCCACTGTCAGGCTGCAGAACACTTTCTGGTACTATGAGAGCCATTCAGCAGGAAGGCTTATTTCAGCCCATTCCCAGCTTGCTTTCTTTATCTACCATGACAAGAGCATGAAGATGTCTTTTGAAATAGGGTCTTACCAACTAGTTATTGGGGGCAACTGACAACAGTGATAATTGCCTAGATTATTTGAATCCTCAGGCCTTTTTTAGACAACAGCTCCTGGTGAGGTATCCCAACACTAGCAATGAAGTTTTCATTTAGTATCCTGTCATTTCTGGGAGCAGTATTGTCTACTCACACAAAGTGCCTTGACTTAAACTTTCCAATACTTTTTTTCTTTTTTCTTTTTCGAGACAGGGTTTCTCTGTGTAGCTTTGCACCTTTCCTGGAACTCACTTTGTAGACCAGGCTGGCCTCGAACTCACAGAGATCTGCCTGGCTCTGCCTCCCGAGTGCTGGGATTAAAGGCGTGTGCCACCACCGCCCAGCTTCTAATATTTTTTAAATGAGCTTACAAACTACTGAATTTCAATAAAGTATTTTAATATATTCTTGTTTGGTTAATTTTATCTTTCATATTCCCACACTATCTTTGCATTAATCCACTCAGTCCCATATTCCCTCCCTTCACATTCATACCAGAGGTGTTCTGGAATTTCTCTTTCTTTTAGGTCTCTTTTTTCATGTTCCCCTTCAAATGGCCCCTTTCTAGTTTCCTGTACTTAATATGCACTTCATGTTAGACACACTAAGAATTTGTCTATCCTTATATGAGAGAGAACATGGAATGGTTGTCTCTCTGTGCTGGAGTTACCTCATTAGGTATATTTTTCAGTTCCATATATTTTACTGAGAATTTCATAATTTCAGCTTTATAGCTAAATTATATTTCATTATGTATACAGATCACAATTTCATTATCTACTTTTCGGTTGATGGCATGTAGGGTGAACCTGTTTCCTAGCTATTGTGAGTAGAGCTGCAATGAACACAGAAGTTTGAGTACCTGTATAGTTGTACATAAGTATATAGTAGATTATACCTAAATAGTTTGAGTATATACCTAAGAATTGATAGCTGGGTCATATGGAAGTTCTCTTTTCAGCTTTATGGTAAACTGAAAACAGTGTTTTCAGTAAGGGTTGGGTCAGTTTGCACTCCCACCAGTGTTTCTCTTTCCCCACATTTTCCTCTTAAAATTTTAAAACCTAAGTCTTGTCATAAAGAAACTTGTAAATAAATAAAAATAAGGTACACACAAATTAATGAGACTCTAAGTCTATACAACTTAATGAATATGAATTGTATATAATATACAATTAGATTTGGTATTCAAAAGAGAAGCTGCAAAGATTAACATTAAATGTTACACTTTCAATCACTTACATTTCACTCAATTTTCCAACACCAAAACCAAAAATCCATGACAAATTTGTAACTAGAACACAGTTGCCTTGTATTGTTTTTCAACACTCTCATCCATTATCTGCATCTACTCCTTTCTCATCCCCTTATATTTGGATTTTCTTCTCTTTGCCCCACACTTCAAACATTTGTTGTCATTTGATGTCTCTCCTTTCTTTTCTTTTCCTTCCTTCCTTCCTTCCTCCCTTCCTTCCTTCCTTCCTTCCTTCCTTCCTTCCTTCCTTCCTTCCTTCCTTCCT
>CABHPR010124244.1:18689-36933 GCA_902168415.1 Peromyscus melanophrys | reverse complement strand
CAGTTATTGTCACTTATTATTGATCTACTGTGAAGCCCAGCTTGAGCAGCTGGGTCTTTGCCCCTTTCTCAGTTGAGTCACCCAGGAAACGTCCTTTTCAGGCACCTCTCACGGACCCCACTCCTTCCGCTGTTAGGCTGTTAGTCACCGAGCCCTGGCCCTTCTGCTGATAGTCTTTTCCCAATACATTTGCTTATGAATAGGAACCCCTCCTTGGGTTTCTGTTCTTAGTAAACAATTCAAGGTTAAACCTTCCCGTTTCTTCCTTTGCATCAGGCATTTCCTGAAAGCAGATGTGTCATATCCTCTACTTTTGCTTGTTTCCCAACAAAACTGTGAGCAAACACCACTGTTTAGCATGGTGCTCCTCCTTATTGGGTGTTTTGCACAAGAGAATGCTCATCCATTTGTTTGATTCCAGTAAAAAACGGTTCATTGAAATGTGGAGTCTGGCAACCCTATGAGTGTGCGAAACAGCAGAAGGAGATCATGCGAAGCTGGGGGTTTGGCTAGCCACTGGGAAGCCACTTTCAATGGGTTCTGGTGGCCATGGCAAGAGCTTGAATCATCCCCTCTCACAACCCAGTGTTTAAGCTTTGGCTTTGATTTGCTGTCCAGCAGAGTAAGACTATTGGAAAGTAAGACTGTTTTTAGTGAGTGGGCGGTTTATTGAAATGTAACAATGGACCTGATACAGAGTAACAAGTGAAATACTGCACCTAATTAGATCAGATTGCTGTTGTCATTCTGAAGAAAGGTCTTGCCTCCTGCCGTCTTAAGAACCCTGCATCTTTATCTGATATAAGCAATTACTGTGCCACTCTGTTTCCCTTTCAAACCACTTCATCACGCCCTTTCTAAAGTTACAACACAGTCCTTATTTTCTCCTAAGACCTTGCATTGGTTCTGGTCTTAGAGTTAGATAATACTTTTAAGTTCTACACCAGTGATGGGGCTTTTAAAGAAAGATGTGGAAATTCTTATACCCTTAAGTGCTGTTGTATATTCATTTAACAAATTAAAAAGAAAAGGATTGGAGAGGAAACTTTCCTCTCTGTGTCTGACCATCTGAAGCCAGGTCCCAAGGTGCTTACCAGCTCATTCATAAATCAGGCATAATCTCTATACAATCCACAGGGTTGCTCTAAAGATCAGATGAAGTAATGTATGTACAATGTTTTGTTAAGTGTGAGGTTCTACATAATAGTTTTTGTTTGGACCTTTTTGTCCTTACCGTCAATGTTCCCTGTAGAGCTTCTTCATTCTGCTAAAAGTACAATAAAATTATCTAACGAGAACTGAGCATGGGCTAGTGTCTACCCTGCTGCCGTTTTTAAATACCAGTGAACATGGATAAAAGCTCTGTAAAAGGGTCTGCCTCTTCTACTACTTCAGACACTCAAGGTCCAGTGCAGCTTTTGCATATAGTTGATAGTCAGTAAATTATATAGTTATCTGTAATTTATACAGACACTTATAAAACACATTCAGCACCTTCCATTCTGTATTTTATTTCAACAAGAATGCTTTCAAGCCGGGCAGTGGTGGTGCATACCTTTAATCCCAGCACTCAGGCAGAGGCAGGCGGATCTCAGTGAGTTCGAGGGTAGCCTGGGCTACAGAGTGAGATCCAGGGAAGGTGCCAAAGCTACACAGAGAAATCCTGTCTCAAAAAACAAAACAAAAAACAACAACAACAAAAAGAGCACATGGGGTCTTAAGGTCTACAAGGGTTTTGCTGTTTTCTTTTGTCCCTCCAAAAACTGGTCTGAGGGTTTCACTTGGGAGTGGATGAGACAGACCCTTTGCAGATAGTAAGTGCCTCATTCCTTTGGCACAAGGTCAGGTAGGTTCAGCATACCAGTCTGCTTCCCCTGTTGTGTGGCCCATACCAGAAACAAGAAAACAAGATCATGTATTTGTCCCTAAGTACAACTGAACTGTTCTCTGTATTTTCTTCCCCTTCCCGGCTTGTGTCTTTTCACTTTCATTCTATTCTGAACATTAAAAGATTGGCTTTATCAGGCTCAATGGCATCAGTCAGTTCAATGTGTCCCCAAAGGAACTGAGACCAGGTGGGACAGATTTGAAAAACAAAACAAAAAGCCACTGGTGCACTACAGACGAAATCTTTTCTTAACCAGACTATTGTGAAACGGGTGCCCTTTCTGTTTCGTTTACTTAATATGAAAGTCCCATAATGAGGCTGTGTCCTCACTGATAGGTCGTCAATACAATCCCAACCTTTCTCAAATTGTTCTGCACAGATACAGGTAGGCTTCCCAGAAGCTACACTGCTACGGTGGCTTCCCCTTCCTATTGACAGGAAGGTAGGTAGACCTATAGAAAACATTTTGATGACTTTCATTGAATGACTGAATGCTTAAATAGATATTTTACATTTATGAATAAATTACTCAGTGGCATGAGAAACATCATAATCATTATTCCTATTTTCTCCATTGCAATAAGTGCACTATAGTTGATCTCCTGCATTTGTGGACTTTACCCACCCTCAGGTAGGATTTCAGAGACTAGACATTGAATCTGTATTGAAATATACAGATTTTTTAAATCATGCACTGATCAACACTGCATACAAATTTTATGTTGTGGCCGGGCAGTGGTGGCGCACGCCTTTAATCCCAGCACGGGAGGCAGAGCCAGGCAGATCTCTGTGAGTTTGAGGCCAGCCTGGGCTACCAAGTGAGTTCCAGGAAAGGCGCAAAGCTACACAGAGAAACCCTGTCTCGAAAAACAAAAAAAAAAAAAAAAAAAACAAAAACCTTTATGTTCTACTAGGTATCATTAGTAATGAGTAGTAGTAAGGATGCTTAGCTTATCTGTAAAAAAAAAATGCACCATTTTATACAAAGGATTTGGACTTGGATTTGCTATTTGAGGCAGGTTCTAGAACCAGTCATCCAGGAGTACTGAGGAACAATGGTATATTTGACTTCAGTTTTTAACCAGTTTCTGTCATGCCGTATATGTTTTAACTCTCACTTAATTAGAGCACTTGGGGCTTAGGGGTTTTGGTTCCCTTGAAATTAACTGTAGTTCTGTCATATGGTGTTGAGCGGTCCAGAGACTGTAGAGTGGAGTTTGCTACCTGGAGCTGGAGCTGGGACTCTGTCACTTAAAAGGGGATTGACTTTCTAAGTTCCATTTAACTCAGATCTAAAGTGGAACCATTATGCGTCAGTGTAATTGGGAGGCCCAGTTGGAAATTCTTGAGCACTGCCCGGAACCGGAAGTAAGAGGAACGCTTCCTTGTTAAGTCTTTACTCCTAATTTTGAACATTTGTATCAGAAATGAGGAGTGTTGATTCTGGTGTGTCATTATGAGATTTAGAAAACAGAGACCAGATTTGATGCCTCGGCTCATGAGGTCTTCGTAGGTCAGCCACTGGAACAGCCCGATGAAAGGGGACAAATTTCTTCGATGAAGAACACCCCAAACTGAGTCTGGGGAGGTGGTTCAGAACGTGAAGAGCTTGTTAGCAGTCATGGGTACCCAAGTTCAGACCCCTAGCACCCACGTGGAAACTGAGGGTGGGGAACTGTGGCTGTAATCCTACCAAAGATAGGCAGAGCCCAGGACCCACTGCCAAAATAGAGAGCTCCAGGTTTAGTGAGAGAGTTTTGTCTCAAAAAAAATAAGGTGGTAAGCAATAGAAGAAAATGTCAAAATTCTACCTCTGGCCTCCCTGTGCACAGGTGTAGGCAAGCACACCCACACACTCATGCATATTACACACACACACCTACCTCTAAAAGTGGTTTGTACTAATATAACATCTCATTTCAAATCCCTACCGTAAGCAAGCTTTCATCTACCTATTTTGTAATGGGTATTTATTTGTCTTGTTTCAAGTTGTTAATGATACATTATACCTCACTGTCTAGTTTTTGATTTTAGAAATAAACTTCTGTTCCTCTGCCTTAATTCCAAAGATTACTTGTTCTGTGCCTTCCACAACTGCAAGGGGAAACTGTCAAACACCCGTGTAATAGAAACAAGTTCCAATCTCTTGCTTCTTTAAGGCAAGCACAGCTTGGGGTGTTTAAATCTCCATTTCAGAGTGACAGCAAATGTATGCCAACATTTCCAAACTTTTGAACAGATGATTGATGTTGCTTCAGTGATCAAGGGATCTGGAAACTTGAGAAGTCAATGGAAGCCCTAAATTCCAGAATGCCAGGAGGCCAAAGGCATTGACCTATAGCTTGCTGGTAACGGTTAACTGTTTTCTGAACGTTTCCAGTCATTTGAATCTAAACTAATCAGGGATCTTCAGCAAGTCACAAACAGCCGTGGTGAGTTGGCTGCTGAGCCAGAATGGATTGTTGTAAAACACTGTTTCTGTTCCCTGCTTTAATAACCTAAGCTCCTGCTATCATCAGGGACAGTCTATACATCCCTGAAGAGATATTTTTTTTAATCCTTCAAAGATGAGATCACCATCCCTAGAATAATTTGTATCCAGCTGGGTATTAGCTAATGGAGATGAGGTAATGCTCAGCTCCTTCCCAAGAGTGTGGATTTGGTACCTCACGTGGAAAAAGCAGACGATGACAAACAGTGTGAATGTGCACATGCCTCATGCTAGAAGGATTTTGATTTTGTATGAGAAATGTAGCCGTATATCAAGACGAACTGATAACAGAGACGCTCTACAGTGTTCAAGTGCTAAGAATGAGAAACAATATATATTATGGCATTTGTTCCTGAGAAATCCTTATCAAATAGGAAGATAACATTTTAACTTCTGTTCTAAGAGATTTTTTTTTCTTTCATCCACTAATGACTTTAGTAAAAGAAATTCAGTTGTTTTATGGCTAATGCCAAGTGTTTATAGTTCCCTACATTAAGACTCATCTGTCTGAGTTTTTTCTAATTTTCCATAATTGATTATAGAAAACTGGCAGGGTATATGAATAGGAAATGACGACTTAAAAGTCGCCTAATATTTAGTTAAACTCTATCATTGGTGGCCAGCGAGATAGCTCATCAAGTAAGGTTCTGTGGTGATATATTGCTTGTAATCAAAGAAATAAAAGCTGCCTGAAGATCAGAGGACAGAGCCAGCCACAGAGTTAACCATAGTGGTCAGGCAGTGGTGGCACACACCTTTAATCCCAGCACTAGGAAGGTTGAAACAGGAAGTGATGTGGCTGAGCAGAGAAAGGAATATAAGGCGGGAGGAGACAGTAACTCTCTCTTTCAGGCTGAGGAGTTGGTGAGGTAAGAGATGGTGGCTGTGGCTTGCTCTGCTTCTCTGATCTTCAGCTTTCCCCTTGATATCTGGCTCCAGGTTTTTATTAAAAGTCTATTTAGGATCCATGCAACACGATTTTTTCCTACCAAGCCTAACTACCTGAGTTTGTTTCCCAGCATCCACATGGTGTACACAAGAGAACCAGAAACAGCTCCCAAGGTTTGCTGGCCTCTGACCTCCTCCTATACTCACATGCCCCAAAACACACACTAGATTAATTTTTAAATGCGGGTGATGTCTTACCTTGGCCGGGGCCAGGAAGCAAATGTTACAAAGTTCTGGAAGCTGGTTACTGTGAAGCTTGTATTTGGGTGTGCCAGTCAGAGGGGGGAATAGTTTTATCCCACAGCTGGCATGAGACAAAAGGTTATTAAAACTCAGTTTTCCAGTCTGAGTGACTGTACTATTTGCAGTTCTTGGAAGGAGACCTTTAGGACCATGATAGTTGGCGGGAACCAGTGAACACTTAGGGTTCTCAAGCTTACACTGAATTCTATAGGGGCAAGCTCACGCAGAGGGCTAATTTGAGGCAGACCATGGGGACACTGGCAAAAACTCAAATTCAGAAATTGTCTAATCTTAGTTTCTAATAAAAGCAAAAGAGGGTTGCTTTAATTTTTAGAATAATTAAGAGATACCATATATCTGTCTGGTCCACACAGACTCTCATTATTAACATTCCTCCACCAGAGTAGTACATTTGTTAGAACTGATGAGCCTGGTTGACATCATTGTCCCCCAAAGTCTTACAGGTCACAGTAAGGTTCACTCTCGGCACTGCCTGCTTTCAACTGGGGTAAGCATATGACACCTTGTATCCACTTCTGTAGCACAGCAGGGACAGGTTTCGCTGTCTTCAAACACCTCCCTGCTCTCCCTCCTCCCCCATGACCCTGTGCAGCCATGATCTGCTTAGGCTCGCCACGTTTTCATCTTTTCCAGAAGGTTGTACAGTGGAAATGGCCCGGTCGGCCTTTTCAAAGCTGCTGCTTTGACTTAGCGATGATGTGTTAACAGTCCGCCCTGTCTTCCTGATGCGCGATGTGAGCATCTTTCCTCATGCTTCTTTGACATCGCTCTATCCCTGTTGAGTCCCTCTTTTTTTTTTTTTTTTTCTTTGTTTTTGTTTTTTTTTTTTTTTTTTTTTTTTTTTTTTTTTTTAACTACACATTTCCCGTTGGTTGACCACTGGAGAGATTATGTTCTCCTGGGCCCAAATGTGTATTAACCATTCGTTTATCTATCTTCTGTCTAGACTTCTTGGTGGTGCTATACTATTCTCTAGTTAATCAAATTAACTGCCCCTTGTTTCTCAACCACACATTGCTAAGTATTTTAGCTTGTGGTCTGCCCATTTCGAAGAGGCATAACTAGAGACAAGTTGATCTCTGTGATATTTCTAGTTCATGGAAATTTGAGAATTCTTAGTACCTAACACATTTGTTGTCCATAAGAAACCAAAAGACCCAAACCTGGTAAAAAGACAAAGAGGAGTGACTTTTCTCAATAGGAGAGCATGCTTATTTTTTCACTCTTTTGGTTTGATGAGATTGTGCAGCCCAGCTTGGAGCTTGCTAGGTGAATCAGACTAACCTCAAACTTGGCAGTCTTCTAGCCTTGGACTCCAGAGTTTTGAGCTTATACAATGTGTGCCACCAGGCCCCACCACTTTTTTTTCTTTGCTCTTGAAATAGGGTTGGGGATTGAAATTGCCTAGCATAAACCTGGTGACACGGCCTGCTATGGTTGACCTTATTTTATAAAATAATATTTGATACTATTTTCTAACATTGAAAGGTGTTAAGAAAAAGTTAGAAGATATGGAAGAGTATTACAAAGTAAGTACGTGGTCAGCAATCCTACCACTCAGACAGATGCTGCTGATAAATATGGTAAAATGTAAACAGAGATCATATTGGGTTTCTTTAATTTATTTTCACTTAGCCTTATAATGCTGGCATTTGTGTTGTTGATAAGAGCTTTAAGGAAACTGTAAAGGGAATTAGCAGCAGTAACTTGTATGGGTTTACTATAACAGTTACTTCTCTGTACTTACACTCAGGGATTTGTTTTTGTTTGTCTTTTTGGTTTTTTCGAGACAGGGTTTCTCTGTGAAGCTCTGGCTGTCCTGGAACTATCTGTAGACCAGGCTGGCCTTGAACTCACAGAGATCCACCTGCCTCTACCTCCCGAGCGCTGGGATTAAAGGTGTGTGCCACCACCGCCCTGCTAACCCTCTCGGTTTTTATGACTAATGCATATTCTTCTCTTTCCTTACTTCCTCCATTCCTCAGGGCATCTGTAGACACTCTTAGAGTCAGTTTACTACATCAAATTTCACAGTTTTTATGAGCAAATGGGGAGAAACCCCCAAAATATCCTCAGGAGGTCTTACCAGTTTATGTCCCACCCAGTATGTATGAAAATGCCTCTTCCACACGCTTGCCAGCTTTGTGTCTGATCCCGTTTTGGTATTACTTGGTAAAATTTAGAGGTACGTCCACAAGAAACTAAAGACATTTGGAGTTTCTTGACTCACAGTTTATCTTCTAAATATAAAGGGAGTGGGTGCCATCCTGTGAGAAGTACCAAGTCCTTCTCTTGTCGCCTTCCCGGGCCTCTCTGTTACCTCCGGATACCTTGTACTGGAGCTGTGACTCTGTGGTAGAGAACTTACTTGTGCCTGAGGCCCTGGGTCGATCCGCAGCACCTGCCTAACAGATCAATACACTATTTTGCTTTCATTTTCTTTCCTGTGGATGTGCTTGCCCTGTTCTTACCTGAGGTAAAGTCCACATGTATGCTGGACATCTCATCGCATTCCTTCAGAAACCCCAGTGTTCCTCTGCTCTTGTATTATTAATTTCCCATTCCCACTATGCCATTCTCTCCGACCTAAGAAGCATGGCTTAACCTAGAGGCATCCTCTGTCCTTCCCTCCCGTCCAGCTACTGTTCATTTCTCTCCTGTTCACAGCCAAGCAGGAAAGAACTTTTTGCTACTAACCTGGGAAGAGTTGCTTATACAGTTGCTTTTCTCAACCCCGGACAACCATTGGTTCCTTTAAAGTACAATTTTCAAAAAGTTAAATCTTGGCTGCTCAAACAGAAAATAAGCCCATGTCCAGAATTTTATTCACCTGCTAGCTAATGAGTGGAACCAGTAAGCCAGTTCAAAAAATTGGAAGAACAAGCAAATATAGAGCTGGCTGGGGCGAGAGCAATTTACTGGTGGTTATGAAACTAGTTACTTTCTATAAGGCAATAACTATAATTTAGAAGGATTGGTCTTTCTATCAAGTATAAATACGTTGTATCAATACAAGACAAATTTATGTTTTGCTATGGAAAGAATCACTGTGTAGCTGCTACTTTTTATGGCTTAATTTCCTACGAAGTTGGAAACTGGCCTAGCCAGTAGTGAGTTATGCGAAAGACTATGCCCTGGGGAATCCGATAATCTAGAGAGTCCTCTGGGTAACACCCAACATCCCACTGAAATGGTATCTAGTCATTTCTTTGGCTTGGATGTTTGTCCTTGCAGTCCCCACTGTGGCCATGGCATGTTCCGTAAAGCCAGTGGCCTTCTGCCCTCACTGAAATAGGTCTTCTGGCAAGGTCGGAAAAGGTGAGCGTCCCCGAAAGGCTTCTGGGACTGCTGGCACACCACATCCACCCGGTTCGCTTTGCTCTCGGCTCTTCTGCTGCTTCACTTCCTCTAATCAACTTCTAAGTCGCAGGATGCCCAGACTTAACTGTCTGGAACTATCAACTGTTCGGCTCCAGTTCGGGCCTCCGTCATCTCCCTGGACTATTCCAGAAGGCGTCTCCCTGGCCCCTGTGCTTTAGCAGGCAGAGCGTGCAGTCCTCTTTGGCTTTAGCTATGGCAACGTTCTCGCCTCCTTATTGGTCCTCAGACCTTGTGTGATCTTGCCTTCCTGTCTCCCTGCCCCAGCACTAGTCAAACGGGTCTTACTGTACCTTGAGTAGAGCAAATTGTTCCCAGGCCTTGGATCTAGCTCATGTTTACCACCCCCCAGGGCAGGGGCAGTCTTCCTCTGTGTCGTTCCGATCTCTATAATGCCACCTCAGAGGTGACTCCCTGACCACCCAGCTAAAGTAGCCTATACTTCCAGTTCTTTCCCTTTTTCATTTTCCTCATAGCCCCGACAGTGGCTGAAATCCTAGTTTCCATCGCTGATTCTTTCTTTCTAGAATTCAAGTTTCTTTTCTTTTCTTTTCTTTTTTTTTTTAAGATTTACTTATTATGTATACAGTGTTCTGCTTGCATGTATCCCTGCAGGCCAGAAGAGGGCGCCAGATCTCATTACAGATGGTTGTGAGCCACCATGTGGTTGCTGGGAATTGAACTCAGGACCTCTGGAAGAGCAGCCAGTGCTCTTAACCACTGGGCCATCTCTCCAGCCCAAATTCAAGTTTCTTGAAGGTAGACTTGGCACAAAGTGTATGCTCTCTACATATTTGCCTGCTGACTAAAAGCATGGTACATTCCACTTGTGCTCACATCCTCCTGTGGTTTTCTAGAAAGCCTACCAGAATAAAAAATCGTAGAAAGCAAAGGAATGCAAACCACTGGCTTTTGAAGATGAACGAAGCACTGTCCTCTTCTGTGGTTAAACTGAAGGGGTCACTTCCTCTTCTCTGTATTCTTTCTCCACTGTTCCCAAAGGCACCACAAGCTGGGGGTCGGGGCGGGCGGATAGTAGAACCTTCGCTTTGGGGACTTCCGTGAAGCTGTCCTGGTAGTTCTGATTTTAGCATAGGACTGAGGTTCAAAGTTGTATTTTTTTTTTTTTTTTGGTTTTTCGAGACAGGGTTTCTCTGTGTAGCTTTGCGCCTTTCCTGGAGCTCACTTGGTAGCCCAGGCTGGCCTCGAACTCACAGAGATTCAAAGTTGTATTTTGATTGAAATATTTGACCTGGATATTGGCCTTCTAGAGTCTGAAGATTCATTCAGGATTTTTAGTACTTGTTTATGTTTTATTTCTGTTTGTCTGTCTTCTTTATTTGGGGAGGTATACTACCATGGCTGTGTCTTTCCTTCTAGAGAACTCTAGAAGACGAGGAGCTGGCTTCCTTAGCATAGCAGATGAGGAGAGGTGCACGTCTTGTATTTGTGGACAAAGTCACTTAGTATTAGAAGTCAAGTTTCTGAGTAGGAGACTCTGGAGGTTTGGAAGTCCCTGGGGCCCTCACCATTGTGACATAGTGTTATGTGACCTTAATATGTGATTAGTGTTTGGGTTTTGTTTTAGTTGTATTGAGCTAGAAGCCGCATTCCAGTAAATAACTGATTTCATTGGGTGACCAAGGAAAGAAGGTGTTATCTGTTTTATAGGCAGGGGCACACAAAAGGGGAAAAAAAGAAAGACTGAGCTACTACCTACTCTGTTCTTGATGTATAATTCACAGTTAAGGAAGAGCAAGCAAGGAGAAGGGGTGTACACTGTGGTGCCATTGCAAAGGATCATGGTCCACACATCTGACTTACAGGGCCAATAGCAATGGAGACGAAATAAGAACTCCAGGGGAAATAAGCATAGCATTGCTAATATGCTGCTGTGGCTCTAGAATGATTTGTTATGGGTAACATCTCTTTTTTTCTATATTCTAGTTAAGAAAAGTGACCATGGAGAACAACGAAACCTCAGTGGATTCCAAATCCATTAATAATTTTGAAGTGTGAGTATTTATTTCTTTTTATTTGTTGTTAAGGCACATTCTCCACCTACCCCAGGCTAACCTAGAGCTCTATAATCCAGGCTAGCTTCAAACGTGTGATGGCTTCTGACCTCTGTTTCACCACGCCTGGTGAAATTGGTATAAATGGAATTCTGTGTAGTCAAAGAAAGATGTGTTTGTGGAACACATCCCGCTTTGAGGAATAGAGAAGCAGAGGGGAAGGGCTTTTAAGTCAGAGAGCACGCTGCCTCCAGCAGCTCTGTGGCTTTGGGTAAACGCACTCCTTTGATCTCATCTTAACTAAGGTGACCGGGAAAGACTTGAGAGCATGGAAGGTGTTTAGGTACTGTGTTAAGTGCCCTTATATTCCCAGTTTTGGGATTCTCCGCTCTGTACTAAGGTATACCATGTCCCTTCGTAGTCACTTGTCACATGCTGGCTGGTAAAGAGGGCGACAGAAGGTGGTGAAGAATCAGCATTAGGCAGTGGGAATTACAGTTCTGTGGTCGATTATAAGATTTGCATCCCTTATCCAAAATGACTAAAACCAGAAGTATTTTAGATTTCTGGACTCTCAGATTGGAACATATTCACATATATATATAATGAAATGCATAGAGCTGGGACCTCAAGTGTGTGTGTGCGCGTGCAGGTGTGTGTGTGAAGGTGCGTGTGGACCACAGTGCACACGTGGAGGTCAGAGGCCAACTTTTCCTTGTTTCTGCTGCAAGTGCCCTAGGCTAGCCAGCAAGCATCCACCTAGTCTCCTGTCTCCGCCTCCCATCATGCAGCAGGAATGCTGTGAACACAGGTGTGTGCCACCACTTAGAGAAACCTGTGACCCTTTAATACAGTTCCTCATGTGGTGGTGACTCCCATCATAACATTATTTTCATTGCTATTTCATAACTGTAATTTTGCTACCGTTATGAATTGTCATGTAAATATTTGCTATGCAACCCCCGTGAAAGGGTCATTCAACACCCATCTCCCCAAAGGGTCTCGACCCACAGGTTGAGAACCACTGACTTCAAGCTTTTTATGTGGTTCCCAGTGATTGAACTCAGGCTGTTAGGATTGCATAGAAAGCGCTATTACCTACTGAGTTGTCTCCCTGGCCTATACATTTTAAACCAGTGAATCTATTTCTGTTCATATAAGCTTTGTACACGCATCCCAAAGCTAACTTTATACAGTATTTTTAGTGTGCCTATGTTTTGAAAGTGACCTGTCACATGGGGCTTGCTGTGACTTTTCCCACTTGTGGCATCACGTTGGCATTCAAAAACTTTCTAATTTCAGAGCATTCCTGAGTCTAGATTTTGGAATAGGATGTACAGGCTGTTCCTATGTGACCTAATTTTCTCTGTAAAGTATGGCGCCCTTACCTCCAGCTGTGTATCGTGGTTCTTTTTGTCTGACCTTGACCCCCTACTTTTAATAGCTTCATTATTTTTAGGATTGTGTAAAATATAAGATACTCTTAAGGCTGGGTATGCATCCTTATCAGTGTTGCTTGGCTGTGCCTAGACATAGTGCTTCTAGAATCTTCCTGGATCACGGGTCAGGTTTGTGCCCAGTCTGTCACATTGGTTGGAGCACAGCTGTACCTTTATGAGCATATTGCTCTGGGTTGGTTTCACTTGGCCAAACTGAGTCTCTACTAGGACAGCCTGTGAGCCTAAGAGATTAATATCCAGCCTTTAAAATGGATATCACTGGCCTCTGGTCTACCTAGCTAACATTTTTACATCAGTGACTTCCACACAAATATTTTCAAGAATTTATGATGGTTTGTCTATGTATTAATAAGCTATCCATTGGTTCAGCTCATGTTTAAGGACTGATTTTGCGTGTGTGTGAAGGGGAGAGAGGAGTCTTAGATAAGAGGACCACCCAGGGACAGCCTAGGCTACATATAGCAAGAAGATGGCCTCAAAAACAAATTTTTTTTTTTTTGGTTTTTCGAGACAGGGTTTCTCTGTGTAGTTTTGGTGCCTGTAGCTGAAGTTATCCTGTACCTGCCCGGCTCCCGTGGCCCTCAGACTCAAGCAAACACACAGAGACTTATATTATTTATAAACTGTATGGCCTAATGGCTCAGGCTTTTTGCTATCTGTTCTTCTATCTTAAATTAACCCATTTCTATAAATCTATACCTTGCCACATGGCTCGTGGCTTACCGGTACTTTACATCCTGCTCCCCATGGCGGTGGCTGGCAGCGTCTCTCTGCCTCAGCCTTCCACCTCCCAGCATTCTCTCTCTCCTTGGCCTGCCTACACTGTCCTTCCTGCCTGGCTACTGGCCAATCAGCGTTTTATTTATCAACCAATCAATAGCAACATATATTTACAGCATACAGGACATCCCACAGTAGGTGCCTGTCCTGGACCTCACTCTGTAGTCCAGGCTGGCCTTGAACTCACAGAGATCTGCCTGGCTCTGCCTCCCGAATGCTGGGATTAAAGGCGTGCACCACCACCGCCCGGCTCAAAAACAAAATCTTTAAAAAAAAAATGTACTTTTATCACAAAGGATAAATTATTTTATCTAATGTTAGTTTTTTAAAGATGTACTTGGTAAAGTTCTAGTGGACTTTACAGGAAAACCTTCCACTGTGACTTCAATGTAAGATCTGAACACCCTTCATCACATTACTTACTTAGCCTTCCTCATCAGTAAATGGGTTCTTGTGAATGTGTTTATTTATGCTCTTCTTCCCCTCATGCTTGGGATCAAACCCACATGCTGTGGAATTTGAATGAGGGAAGGATGTGACAGGAAGTTGGGTACATTGATCACCTTAACCCAATGTTAACTGTTCCTATGAGTCATAAATTTGTAGTAATAGCGTTCATTTCCACCTTTGTAACTAACTGTCGCCTGATTTCCGTGCAGGAAGACCATCCATGGAAGCAAATCAATGGACTCTGGAATATATCTGGACAATAGTTATAAAATGGATTACCCTGAAATGGGTGTGTGTGTAATAATTAATAATAAGAACTTTCATAAAACCACTGGTACGTATCTAACATAATTTTTTTTAAACATTTCAAATATTTATGCCATTTATACTGGATATAATATGAAAAGCAATATCAGTGTGTTATGAGTCAGTAAACTGATACAGGAAAAAAAAAAAAACCCACAAAGTGGAGATGCGATGGAACCTTACAGGTCCCACATGCAATATGAACTCTTTGTCCATGTTCAGAATCTCTGCCTCTCCTGGGACTGTGAAAGGTTGGATTCTGCTGCTACCCAACAAAGCCAATACCTTGAGAGGCTGAGTGATGTGTGGGAGCCCACAGAGGTTTCCTAGTGAGATCTGAGCTTGCTTTACTCAGCAGGGCTGCATAAGGGGATGGATTGACTATGTGCATGGTTACCGGGTGTTTGGAAGGGTCTGCACTTGGCTGTGCTAGGGGGAGGTCTTTTGCCCCACCCCTTGGCATTCCTTTAAAAAGCCCTTTAGAAAAGACAGAAGGGGCCAGTGGATTAGGATCCAGGCCCTCCCGAGGCTATCTTGTGTTTCTATCTGTCTCTCTCCCCACTGTATCTATTTAAATCTCTTATCCCTCACTCCTCAAGAGTACCCTGGAAAAAAAGATGAGGGTGAGCCCCACACAGTGATGGGAGAAGAAAAGGTTTCATAAGCAACAAGCCAGCAGGGATAAAGATGAATGACTGGCACCTGAGGTCCTCTGCCCTGGGGCAGCTGAGAAAGCGTCTCTAGCATCCTTTGCAGGGGCCCTTAACTTACAGCCTCAGGCAAGTGGGCATGACCCTAAGGTCATTACTTAGTCAGTTCTAGGATACAAATTCAGGTCTCTTATCTCAAGCTTGAGGTTGCTGAGTTATCCCCACCTTGTGCCGCATTTCCCATTTGCAAGTCTGTGTGCCTGGGTTCAGGCACAGTCTGTCTGCTTCTGTGTTTACAACTATTATTTAATTGAGGCCTTTATCCCAGCCGAAGAATGCATGCACAGGAAAAGGAATGGTGTTTTATACTAATCCTGTGAGTAGTTGTTAAGATATAACTCGGGTTGTGCCATAGATCTCCCACACTTCAATGGAAGGCTGCACATCCAAGGGTATGTGGGCAGCAGAAAGTGGACTTGATGGTATTTGTTTTGTTTTGGTGTTTTGAGACAGGGTTTCTCTGTGTAGTTTTGGTGCCTGTTCTGGATTTCACTCTGTAGACCAGGCTGGCCTCGAGCTCACAGAGATCCATCTGGCTCTGCCTCCCAAGTGCTGGTATTAAAGGCGTGCGCCACCACCGCCCAGATTAAAGAGCAAGAAAAGGAAGAGAGGGAAAGGACAAGAAAATGGGGGTCGGCAGAGTACTTGAGACATAGTTCTATCCCCAGTTCCACATAAACCCTGGGTCATGGTACATTCCTGTAATTCCATCACTGTCACTTTGGAGGAAGAAGTAGAAAGATGCCAGCCTGGGCTAATGGGACCCTGTCTCAGAGCAAACAAAAACCAACAAAACCAAACCTTACCTCAGCATCTTTACTTCTAGCAGTTAGTGTCCAGTGCGTGTGGCTGAGCTGTACTGATGATCTTTAGTCTTCATTGGTACCTCCTTGATGATCTGCAGTCTTCATTGGTACCTCCTTGATGGTCTGTAATCCTCATTAGTACCTCCTTGGTACCTCCTTGATCTGTAGTCCTCCTTGGTACCTCCTTGATGATCTGTAGTCCTCATTAGTACCTCCTTGATGATCTACAGTCCTCATTGGTACCTCCTTGATGATCTGTAGTCCTCATTGGTACCTCCTTGATGCCAATTAGAGGTTCTCCTTCCCTTCTTCCCTCAGTCCTCTTCTTGCACCATGTGGACACCAGGGATCAAATTCAAGTTATCAGGCTTGGCAGCAGGTGTCCCTGAGCCAGCTGAAAGGTCCTCAACTTCATCATGTTGAACAAGTTTGCTTCCTTCCTTCTTTTAAAACCAAGCATCTCTCCTGCTAAGCATGCATGTATTAGTTATTATGCAGGTATTTAGCTCATTTGTGTTCTACATCCCTCACATAAACAAACAAAGCTAGTAATAAGCATCTTGTGATGGTTGGAATGACCGAATATTACCCACCTAACAGAATACCTGATTAGCAATACTAAGCCGATAATATTTGTGGATTTTTTCCCCCAAAAAAAGATGTGCAAGAGAGCTGGGCAGTGGTGGCGCATGCCTTTAACCCCAGTACTTGGGAGGCAGAGCCAGGCAGATCTCTGTGAGTTCAAGGCTAGCCTGGTCTTCAGAGCAATATCCAGGACAGGCACCAAAACTACACAGAGAAACCTTGTCTCGAAAAACCAAAAAAAAAAAAAAAAAAAAAAAAAAGATGTGCAAGTAATACTGTCCTAAAATTGATTCAACCTAGAATCAAATATAGTGTCTGTGAGGTAAGTCATATAAACAAAACTAAGATCACATACTTTTTTCTATCTTTCTAAGATTTATTGAATGGATATTATCATGTTACATAAAATAAATTAGCAATTTTTAAAAAGATCAGTGACTATTTCTCCATGGTCTTGGAAAATATTCATCATGAACTGAGCTTGGTGGCCTGTGCCTATAACCCCAGCACTTGGGAGGATTATTATGAGCTCAAGACCAGGTTGGGCTACAGCATGAGACTTTGCCAATGAATGAATGAGTGAGTGAATCAGATGGTGACATAGTACTTCATCATATAAACAAATCACAATTTATCAGGCAACCTTCTATTGCTGGGCATCTGAAGTCCCCTCTTGTTGTCGCTGTTGAAGCTGCTGTGCAGGATGTCCCCGCCACAACAGCTTGCAGCAGCTAACACAATGAAGTGTCTTGTGTGCTAACAGATTACAGACTCTGTGGCCATGGTCAAAATAAGTAGAGTTTTCTTAACATTTAAAAGGAAGAGTTCATTGGTTGTGTGAATTGCTGAATAGCTCATTTAATCTCAAAGCAGTTATTCTTTTACATTGCAATTAAGAGAAGTTCTTTCTGTCCCAAGGAATGACCCCTCGGTCTGGTACCGATGTCGACGCAGCCAAACTCAGAGAGACATTCATGGGCCTGAAATATGAAGTCCGGAATAAGAATGACCTTACTCGTGAAGAAATTGTGGAATTGATGGATAAGGGTAAGAAGGAACTAAGTGAAAGAGTTAAAGGAAGCATCTAACAACTAGTCAAAGGACAGAGAAGAAGTGTCTGCAGAACTCAGCCAGAAGTGGCACATCCATACCTCAACCCTACACACACGCGAGGCTCGGGGACCTTGGCAGAAGATGAGGCAGAAAGAGTTTAAGAGCCAGAGGCTGGTGAGGACCAGAGGGAAGTCATGACAGGAAGTCTACACTCGAACTCAGAGCAGTTGGGGTTGCCCACTAGGGTCAAGGCAGTCAGCATTCTAACATGAAAGGGAGAGGCCTCACGAGTCTCCACCTCTAGGCTGGGGCGCTCTTGACAGTTGATGGCCGCTGGAGGAGGGAGAGCCCATTTTCTTAAAGGGTGTAGTCCCTGATAGGTTGACCACGCCCCAGTGGCATGTGGCCAGCACAAATTGGACCCTGTGATACTTAACAAAACAAAACCTAAGGTTGGGAAGTTGGGAGGAAGGATCCAGGAAAAGTTGTGGTGTGTATGTGTGGGGATAAATATGATCAAATCGCCTGTATAGAGTTCTCAAAGAATTGATAAAAATACTACATTAAAGAAGAATGACTTTCACTGGGTAGTTTTACTTTATGGTCTAGCTATAATTAGACCTATATGATTAGAGGCATAAAAGTATGCCTCTGCCTCCCAAGTTCTGGGATTAAAGGTATGTGCCACCATACCCGGCTGCTTATATATTTAGAAAAAGTTTAAAAGATTTTTTTTTTGTCATGTAACCCCCTGAAATGATTCCAAATATGCTCTGCCTCTGTTAGATTTGGATAATCTTATAATTCTATTCTCAATTTCTTCCTCTTGGGGGCACGGTATAAATCAGTAACCCCAGAAGTCAGGAAACTAAGGCAAGAGGGAAGGATCGTGAATTCAAAGCCGTCTTGGTCCAATTAGAAAACTGGGTACAAATCAAACAATGGCAGATTCTTTGTCATAGTCTCATGCAGTGTCCTAACGTTTCAATGAAACTTGCAAAGTGTGTCTGGGTCTTTGTTTTGTCTCACGTTATTTCCAAACGCCTTCCCAGTTTCTAGAGAGGACCACAGCAAAAGGAGCAGTTTCGTTTGTGTGATTCTAAGCCACGG
>CABHPR010124244.1:0-18679 GCA_902168415.1 Peromyscus melanophrys | reverse complement strand
TATCTATCTATCTATCTATCTATCTATCTATCTATCTATCTATCTATCTATCATCTATCATCTACCTATTTTTGTTTCTTTTCCTGTCAGGTAGAACTACTCTGAGAAAAGCAATGTAAGGGGAAAAGAAGTTTATCTCAGCTCATAGTTCAAAGTTACAATCCATTACGGCGGGACAGTCACAGTGGCTGGTCACACTGCATCCACAGTCAGAAGCAGAGAACCATGAATGCATGCCCAGATCCCTCTCTCCTTTTCATTCAACTGAAGACCCAGCTCATGAAACAGTACCACTCACATTTGAGGTAGATCTTCCCACCTCAATCAATCCAATCAAGAAAATCCTCCATAGCCATTCCCACACCAAGCCAATCCAGACATTGATACTTCCCAAGTAATTCCAGATCTTGCCAAGTTGACTATTGAAACTAACCATTACACTGTTTGTCCTTACACTCATCCATCCATCCATCCATCCATCCATCCATCCATCCATCCATCCATCCTTCTTCTCCATCTGTATTGTTTGTCAGGCAAGATATTTTCAGCATGTGAAACTAACAGATAAACCATTACTAAGAAACATTTTTTCCTGTTTTTTTGCAAACCATACCCACAGTTCATTTTGACTCAGAAATGAACAGTCTTCAACTCTCCTCCCTTTCCCCTGCATTTCATGTGGTTTGGGTAATACCAGGTCTGGAATCCCCCAGGTAGCCACCACGTCTCTGATCTGAACGCTAGTTTCTCTATCTCTGAAATGGGGCCAATGGTATTGTCTAAAGACAAAACTACATTTAAAGAAAGTTTAAAGATGAATTTGGTTTTATGGGTGTGCAGTGTTTCATCTATGCTTGTCACCCTGAGAAGCTGAACAGAGGAGGTTGGCTTTGAAGGCAAAAAAGGACCAAGGAAAGCAGAAATGGAGAACAAAATGGGAAGCTGGTCATTTCAAACTTACCTCTCCCTGTGGGATTATCACAGAGGGGTTTTCTTTAGCATGTTGGCTCAGGTAAGCCCGGTCCCTTCGGGTCGGCTGCTCTATTTATATTATTTATGCTGCTTTGAAAACTGGTCAGTTTCAAAGTTCAAGTTGATGATGTAGCCCTTAGCTTGGATGACTCCACTCTGATTTGGTCTTTTCCTTTGTGCCTAATGGTATGACCTCTGTCCAAAACCAATAATAGCCTCTCATAAATTTAATTTAGTGATATCTTCTTTCAAGTATTAAAGACATAAGGTTTAAAAATAAAATAAGGGAAAAACATCCTGGAAAAGTACTATTTAACCCGGGTAAGTTATTCTAAACATTCACTGAAATTTGCCACCATTGAAAATGTTAGGACTAAAGAAAACTCATGTCAACATATATTTTGCTCTCAACTATGTGCCAGCATCTATTTCAAACCACGTAATTCTTTTATCAATCTTGTAAGACAGTCCCAGTCTACAGAAGTGGGACTAGAGTTATCTGCAGACATAGGCGCAGTGTAATATTAAATACTCTGGTCAGTGTATGCTGCAGCGTGAATGTCATTGGCCCCCATAAGCTCATAGGGAGTGGCATTATTAGGAAGTGTGGCCTTGTTGGAGGAAGCATGTTCTGTTCACTTCCTCTTGCCTGCAGATCAAGACGTAGAGCTCTCAGCTCCTTCTCCAGCACCATGTCTACCTGCGTGCCAGCATGCCTCCCGCCATGATGATAACGGACTAAACCTCTGAATTGTAAGCCAGCCCCAATTAAATGTTTTCTTTATAAGAGTTGCCACAGTCATGGTGACTCTTCACAGCAATAGAAACCCTAACTAAAACAGTGCATTAGTTACCTGTCTTGTCGTTTTGACAATAAGCAATGCAAGGGAAGAAAGGTTTATTTTGATCCACAGTTCAGAGGAATAAGTTCATCTTGCTGGGAAAAGTGTGGCAACAGGAAAAGCATGGGGCCAGAGTAGGTTGATCCCTGGTGCCCACTGAAAAGCAGAGAAAGGAGAATGCCAACACCCCCGAAGGCATGGCAGCCATGACAGCAGTTTTAGCTTGGTGCTCACCAGCCCTGAGATATTTAGGTTTGCCATCCTATGTTTATTGAAGTCTGTCATCTTCCTTTTTGCCTATACCCATTGCTAACACCAAAGCCAAGATTTAGTGCCTAAAGACAAAATAATAATAATAATGATAATAATAATAATAATGATAATAATAATGTGCCATCTTCATACTGTTGTGTTTTTAGAAGGGTTCAAGATCTCACAGGCTGGAATCAAGGTAAGTGTTGGTCTCTGTTCTTATCTTGGGCTCCAATGAGACAAGAAACTATTTCTAAGGTCACAGTTTACTGACAGAATTCATTTCTTCGTAGTTGTAGTATAAGCAAACACAGTATCACAACGCATGCAAAGCAAACAAAAGAATGACTGAAAATAAGACACTAAGGAAAGATTTATATCTGTAGTGGGTAGAGAAAACATGGACATTATTTCTAAAGCAGTGCCTTCCATGAACAAAGGAATCATGGGAATTTTATTCCCGGAGCCCATAAATATCCCTGCAGAATACCATTTTAGGTTCAGGCATGTTCCTGAACATGGTCAGTTAAAAATCTTTAAAAAGCAAAGTATCCAACACAATTTAGAGCTCGCTTAACTCAAGGAACAAAGGAACACGTAAAGTTAAAATGGTGGACAGGAACATGGAAGGAAATTCTCAGCTTGCCTCGTGACATTCTCAGCTTTCATCGCAAGATTGTAGCTTAGAAAAGGGAAAGGATTAGGGCTTGGAGACGGCTCAGCGGCTCAGAGGACTTGCTGCTCTTACAAAGGACCTGGGTTCAGTTCCCAGCACCCACACGGCAGCATACAAATACCAGAAACTCCAGTTCCCAGGGATCTAATGCAGGTTTCTGGCTTCCAAAGGCTCCTTCATGCATGTGGTGCACATAGACTCACATGGGTGTACACACACACATACACATAAAAATGACAATTAATAAATCTTTTTTAGAGGTAAGAACTCCTTGAGGTTATTACTATAGGTATTAGCTCCTCATTGAACCTGTCTCTAAGCAACAGTCCAGCTAACAGTAAGAGCAACACTTCAGCATCTACGGTCACCCTCACCCTTGCCTTGAATCCACCTCTGTAGCCACTCATAACCTGGCTATTTGCTTCTTGAAGGCCAACAGGAGGACTCCCACTCCAAATATCTCCTCCTTTTGGGGGCCTCCTGGATTCCTAGAGAGTTTATCAGACCCTGTGGTGCTCACTTAGAATACGTTCCTGTTTGACCAATACAATTAGAGCCCTTCACTACATCACCTCAGGATAGCCATGGGAACTAACGGAATCACCAGCATGAGATCCCATCACAACCACATGCTCTGGTCACATGTGCTTGGATGCAGTCGTAGAGTGTGGAGGAAGCAGCTTAGAGGTGGGCTGTCTCCTTAGTCACGCCAAGCTCCAAAGGATGCTGAGGACTGAGTCTGAGCAAGCGATGAATAACAACCTTGTGATTCAGCTCTTGATTTACTTGGGACATTCACCAGGTAAGTTTCTGTCATCGCACGTTTATATAGTCTACAGCATTTCAGCAAAGATTCTAGATGACCCAAATGTTGTACCTGAGAGGAATCTTCTTTTGCCATCGAAGACTCCTTTCAACTCTTTTTTTAGAAAACTGTGTAGTTTTGCTTGCATGTATGTATGTAGAGCACATGCATGCCTGGTGCCTGCAAAGGCCAGAACAGGGCACTGGATTCCCTGGAACTAGACTTACAGATGATTATGAGTTGCCGTGGAGAGCAGCAACACTCTCAACCACGTAGGTACCGCTTCAAGTTCCCTGCCCTTCATTTTTTTGTCCTTCAGGGCATCTTAATGTATTGTGCAGACCTGGGAACACAAATCCAAGGACCTGAGGTCTAAGTTTGGAAATACTTTCAATTTAAGCATCAGGAAACTAAAGCCCAGACAGGAGCCTAACACATCCAGCCTGCTGTTCTAGGCCTCCTGTGGTGCTCTGCTGGCAGAATTCCAAAGGGGTTGGGCCTAGCAGTCAACAGAGAGACTTATCAACTGATCAGAATTCTTAGTAAGCAGAGTCACGTAGGAGCAACAGGTAGAAAGTGGAAAAACACCAGCCAGTGTGATCAAGTGGGAGCATTTTCCGTGTAAGGTTTTCAATTCCTGAGTAAATATTACTGTACACAGACAGACGTTGATTAAAAAAAACTTTTTTTTTTTTTAAATTCATTGAGATTGGATTGATTAACTGAATGGAGGAGTAGTTGTTAGGTATAAAACATTTTTTTTTCTTATTTGTAATAGGAAACCGAACCAAATAAAACCATGAAGCTGTTGTATCTCGTCTTCCCAGCTGCCATAAGACAGTAATTGACAGGCTCTCAAGTCTACTAGGGCTAAAATGGCTGTTTTCCTTTCCCCAGGCTGCTGACATCTGGCTAGTCCACTGTTCCCTACTTTCCTGGTGACCATCACATCTCTTTCAGGTTGAGCTTCTCAAGGACACCGGCAACCAGAGCTGTAGAGTTGGCTCAGGGATTAAAAACACACACCGTGCTTAGTAG
Organism: Peromyscus melanophrys; assembly: GCA_902168415.1. Lineage (NCBI taxonomy): Eukaryota > Metazoa > Chordata > Mammalia > Rodentia > Cricetidae > Peromyscus > Peromyscus melanophrys. The sequence goes on along the minus strand of CABHPR010124244.1, from coordinate 14,094 downwards.
GAGACCCAAGTTCGGTTCCCAGTCCCCATGTGAGTAGTTTACAACTCAACAGATCCAGGAGATTCAACAGCATCTGCTGGCTTCTGTGGGCACCTACCCTCACAGGCACAGACCTATGCACAGACCCACACACATACACATAAAGTATTTTTAAATCTTTAAAAACTTCCTTTGAAGTAGATTTATTTATTGTGTTATTTTATGTGTATGTCTGTGTTTGCCTGCATGTGTGTATGTGTACCATGTGCATGCCTGGTACCTGTGAAGGTCAGGAGAAGGCATCACATCCCCTAGGACTTGGAGTTACAGATAGTTGTGAGTTGACATGTGGTTTCTGGGGAATTGAACTTGGATCCTCTGCAAGAACAAGCACTTTTCACTCTTGAGCCATCTCTCCAACCCCAAAAATTTTTAAACAGAAAATATAAAAATTAAAAAGAATATATAACACTGTTAGTTCTCTCTTAAGGAAGGATCTTTCATGGTGACAAAATGTGAGGCTAGCCCCTTCCTGAGGAATACTTCTCATGGTACTCAGAGGTGCTATGCGAACTGTCAAGGGAAAAAAAGCAATGAAAATTACCCGGTTGTCTCTGAGTTTGAGGCCAGCCTGGTCTACAAAGTGAGTTCTAGAACAACAAGGACTGAACAGAGACACCCTGTCTTGAAAAAACCAAAACCAAAACCAAAAAAAAAAAAAAAAAAAAAAAAATTATCCAGCTGCAAAACCTATGACCTACAGCAATGACCAGCAGGGTAAGATATCCCTATGAGAGCAATGGTGGTACTTATGTCTCAGAGGCAACTACCAGTTGTCTAATTAGACTTGAGCCTACTGAACAGGATGTGCCTGGGACTGTTAACCTAGCCAGCTCTCCATGGCTAGTGAGGTCATGGACCCTAGAGAAGAACCTACTACTGCTGCTAAATCTGTATAATTTCTAACTTCGTTCTAAATACGTATCCTGACATCCTCAGGAGAGGGTAGCTCACCCCTCACCAACAAAGCTTTTTTTTTTTTTTGGTTTTTCCGAGACAGGGTTTCTCTGTGTAGTTTTGGTGCCTGTCCTGGGTCTCGCTCTGTAGACCAGGCTGGCCTCGAACTCACAGAGATCCGCCTGGCTCTGCCTCCCGAGTGCTGGGATTAAAAGAGTGTGCCACTGCTGCCCGGCAAGCTTTTTTTTTTTTTTTTTTAAATAGCAGGTGGAGACTTTCACAGACACCCATAAATGGTCAAAATGCAAAGAACAACAGATTATGGGGTGCCCAGCCCCAAAGGATACATCTTTAACACAACCCCTACCTCAGAGACCATCGTGGAAGGGGGGCAGAAAGGTTGTAAGAACCTGAGAACCAGGATGTGTGCTGTAAGACAGTGACTTCTGAATATGACAGGGAGCTGCACCATGAAATGTCAACAGCATGGTCATCTAAACAAGACCTACACAGTGACACCACCAGCTGACATCCTGATGTGGATGGGGAAATCTCACAAGGCCTACCCAGACGATGAACCACAGCAGTTAACAACTGCTAATGGGGGCAGGGAATCAATCTTCTTTGGGGGCGAGCCTCTGATGGGTTATCCAGTCCCCCATGGTCATCCCTAAACATAGATACATATGAGCAACCCTAAATGGACTCCGCAGGTTGTATTTACACATATACACAGAGAGATACGTAACAACAGTTAAAGAAAAATAGTTCATCAATTTGAGAGAGAATGTGGCAGATACTGGAGGAGTTGTAGGGGCAAGGAAGGGGTGGACAGGGTGTACCTACAGTACTCGTTCATGAAACTCTCAAAATAAAATAAATATGCAAAAAATTGAAAAGATGCTTTATAAACACAAAGAGGCAAGGGTGGGCTTGAGAAATACGTGCGGTATTCGAACTCCAGAATTTCAGAGTCAGATGGTGCTGCTGTCCTGACCGAGGTTTAAAGAACTGAAAGGCTGTGAGCACCAGGCTGGTTAAGAGGTGCCCCTGTGGAACCTGATACCGGCTCAGAGGGAACCACACCAGCGCTGGGACTAGAACTGGACGTCTAAGGCTATGGAGTCATCAGAATTCCCCATGTGCCCTTCCTAGAAACGTAAAATTTGGCAGCATCTCCAGATGTTGTTGGGTATCAGACTTGCCCACAGCTGTGACTAATGCCTGACCAAAATGACTCAAGGGAGGTGGGGTTTATTTGGCTTGTGGCTTGTGGGGTGCAAACCTTCACGGCGAGGGAAGCAGAGTATCTGAAGCGGTTTGTTACCTCGAAGCAGCTCGGGAAACAGGGACCTGGGGCTGTAACCAGAAGCAATATCACCTTCACGGCTCACCCTCTTCCTTCAGCTCCGCCGCGCTCTGAAGCTCCCCCCACCCCCAACCCGCAGCCTCACAAACAGCCCCGTCAGCCATGCGTCAAGTGTTGAACACACGAGCCTGTGCGAGAGACACTTTGTATCCGAACTGGACCGACTTGTTTCTTATCAAATTAAATATGCCCTTGCCATTCTAATTAGACATTCTGCTTCTTGATGTTTAGCCAAGAGAAATGAAAACGCACGTCTAAGAGACGACGTAAACTCTGCCTCTCAATTCTGATGGGCTTCCTACTTATTAATACAGAGATGTCATAGGGGCTCAAAGGGAGTAGACATAATTCTCCCTATTCCTCTTGCTAGGTATATCTAAAAAGCCTGAACATAATATTTAAAATAAATCTAAGATTCTGAAAGTGTGCAGAGGAAAACGTACCAGAGAGGGAGTGAGCAGCCCAGGAAATGACCTTTCCTTTCTTCCCTTCCTCCCATTTTTCCTCCCTCCCTCCCTTCCTTCCTCCCTCCCCTCCTCCCTCCCTTACTTCATGTGGTGTGTGTGTGTGTGCACGCCTGCATGTGTGTGTATGTGTGTGAGCAGTGTACATGGATGTACTTATGGAGACCAGAGACCAACCTTGGCTCTTGTTTCTCAGGTACCACACTCCTTGTTTTTTGAGACAGGGTCTCTCCCTGGCTTGGGTCTCACTTACTCAGTTAGGTTGGGTGGAGTGAACCCCAAGGATGCTTGTCTCTGCTTCCTTAGGTCTGGGTTTGTAAGCCCTCACCGCCATGCCTGGCTTTTACATGCATTCTAAGGTTGAACTCAGGTCCTTAGGTCTGCAAGACAAGCACATTACTAACTGAGCTATCTCCTCCCCCCATCTCCCCCAACCCCTCCCAGTTTTCTTTTTGTCTCCCATGTTGGACTCACTGTTGGAGAAGCCAGCAAGCTATACCAATGGACAAAGACTGCTGTGTGTCTTTGGTAACCCTCCTTAGAAAGCCCGTGTCTAGACAAGGACCCAGAAGGGGACAGTCTAGCAAGACAGGAACACATGTTGATAATAGTTACCCTACTCCAGCCAAATATCATCAGGCAGCTATCCCACCCACCCTGCTGTGTCAGCAAAGGCATTCCCTGGCTGCAACATTCGTTCATCTTAAACTTCAACATTCATCTTCAACTGAGCATTATTTCTTCTTAAAAAAAAAAATTCCGGCCGGGCGGTGGTGGCACACGCCTTTAATCCCAGCACTCGGGAGGCAGAGGCAGGCGGATCTCTGTGAGTTCAAGGCCAGCCTGGGCTATAGAGTGAGTTCCAGGGAAGGCGCAAAGCTACATAGAGAAACCCTGTCTCCAAAAACAAAAACAAAAACAAAAAAAAACAAACAAAAAAAAAAGAAAATCATTAAAAAAATAATTCCATTTGTTCAGGAATGCTGGCTTTGCTTTGGAGCAATTGATGACTAATGACAATTACAAAATAGTCAGGGTGGTTCTTTTTAGAAGAGATGACATATCAAAATAATTCTGTCTTCTGCAGCTATGATATTCTTGGCTCCGTAACGCAACTCTTTGCCGATCCTCGTTCTTAGACTAGACCCCTTGATGTTAATTTTAATTTAATTTTAGTTTTGAGAAAGGGTCTCATGTAGCTCAGGCTGGCCTCAAACTCCATCCCTACGTAGCTGAGGATGACCTTGAACTTCTGAACTTCCTTCCTTTATCCCTCTAGTGCTGGGACTATGGCACATGCCACCACATCCAGTTTATATGGTCCCGAACATCCGACCCAGGGCTTTGGCCATTCCAGGCAAGTACTCTAGCAATGGAGTTTCTTCACCAGCTCTTGTTTTCAAAAAAGCAAAACCAGTCTTTTCTGAGAGTCCCAATGCAGTGGGAAACATAGTTAGCAAAATACCAGAAGGATCTGTGCCCAGTTTATCTTCGGCACTCCTTAGATGGCCACTTGGTTTTGCCAAATGATTTGCTTCCATTTCCAACAAATTTGACTCATGTCCTGTCACAGGGGATCAAAGATGCGTTTTAAGAGTGATAGGATGTGAGTAATCTGCTCTGGTCTCTGCAGGGTGGTGCAACAGAGCCCTGTTTTTCCCACCTAGGGTGTGAAAAACTTTGAAGACAAAGAGAGTTCGGTCCTCCTGAAAGCTACTTACAGCTATGCAGACTCAATCTGTCTCAGTTAGAATGCCGTCATTATAAATCTATGCCTTAGATGTTGTACCCCTTCAGGTGAGGTAGAAGCAACCCTTATGCAAACCCCTGCCAGCAGATGTTAGGAAAGCCTTTGTTTACACCTTGTCGGAAAGGCCTTTTTCAGGAGTGAGATGGCTCAGAGGTTAAGGGCACTTGCTATTCTTCTCGAGGACTGAGTTCAGCTCCCAGCATCCACAGTGCCAACTTGTTTCTTGGGTCCATTTTCTTGGAAAATCTTTTTCCAACCCTTTATTCTGAGGTAATATCTATCTTTGATGTTGAGGTATGTTTCTTGTGAGCGGCAGAATTCTGTTTTTGAGTACATTTTGTTAGCCTGTGACTTTTTATTGGAGAATTGAGTCCATTGATATTGAGTGATATTACCACTGATTGTTAATTCCTGTTATTTTGTTGTTGTTACTGTTATTATTGTTGTTGTTGTTGTTGTTGTTGTTGTTGGTGGTGGTGGTGGTGGTGGTGGTGTGTGTGTGTGTGTGTGTGTACATGCTCTTGCACACACTTCTCTTCTTTTGGTTTTGCTGATGTGAGATTACGTATTTCCTGTGTTTTCATGGATGTGGTTAGCCTCCTTGGGATGGAATTTTCCATCTAGTACCTTCTGTAGGGCTGGATTTGTGGATGAATATTGTTTAAATTTGACTTTGCCATGGGATATCTTGTTTTCTCTATCTATAGTGATCGAAGGTTTCAATGGTTATAGTAGTCTAGGCTGACATCTGTAGTCTCTTCGAGTCTGCAAGATATCTGTCCATGCCCTGCTGGGTTTGACAAATTGGGTAGAATTCTAATAGCTCTGCCTTTATATATTATTTGTAGCTTTATATATCTTTGCAGCTTTTATTATGCTTTCTCTGCTATGTGTGTTTGGTGTTTTGATTATCATGTGGCAGGGGGACTTTCTTTTCCGGTCCAATCTATTTGGTGTTCTGTAAGCTTCTTGTACCTTCATAGGCATGTCCTTCTTAAGGTTAGGAAATGTTCTACGATTTTGTTAAAATATTCTCTGGGTTTTTGAGCTGGGATTCTTCTCCTTCTTCTATTCCTATTATTCTTAGGTGATCTTTTCATAGTGTCCCAGGTTCCCTGGATGTTTTGTGCCAGGAATTTTTTTTTTTCAGATTTAACATTTTCTTTGACCAGTCTCTCAGTGTCTTCTACTGTATCTTCAACACCTGAGATTCTCTCTTCCATCTCTTCCATTCCGTTGGTGACACTTGTGTCGGCAGTCCCTGTTCGGTTACCTAGCTTTTCCATCTCAGGAATTCCCTCCGTTTGTGTTTTCCTTGTTGCTTCTATTTCCATTTTCAGGTCTTGAACCATTTTATGAATTTCCTTTTCCTGTCTTTTCTTGACTTTCTTCAAAGATTTATTAGTTTCCTCCTATTGTTTGTGTTTTCCTTTAAGGGATTTATTCATTTCCTCTTTAAGGACCTCAATTGTCTTCATAAAGTCACTTTTAGGGTCTTTTTCCTGTGCTGCAGCTGTGTTGGAATAGTCAGGGTTTGCTGCAGGAGGATGGCTGGGCTCCGCTGGTGACACACTGCCCTGGTTGTTGTTGACTGTGTTCTTTTTTTTTTTTTTTTTTTGTCTCATATTGCTTTGTGTATTTTTAAAAACTTTTTTATTGATTCTTTGTGAATTTCACATCATGCATCCCAATCCCACTCATCTCCCAGTCCCTCTGTATCCATCCTCAACCCATGTAACCTCCCCCTCAAAATAAAATAAAACAAAATAAACAACTCATTGTGGAAGCTGTAGTGTGGCACAGTGAGTCACACAGTCTACCCTTTAGTCCACACATCTTTACTTGCAAATGTTCATTGCAATGAGTCATTGGTCTGGTTCAAGTCCTCTGGCTTCTGCTACACTATCAATACTGGATCCTGCCCGGGACTTCTCTTGGATAACCTGTTGTTGTCCTGTGTTGTGGAGATCCTATAGTTTTTGATCTGTTGGAACAGCCCCTTCATGTGCTCCAGCAGTTCATAGATGGGGTGGAAGGTGGGGTGGGCCAGCTCATAGCCCTGGATCTGGACCTGGGTGGTAGTTGAGTTGATCAGCCTTCCAGCTCTCCCCACTAGGGTGAGCTCTCCAGCAATGCCCAGGCTAGCTCATCCACTGGCAAGAGGTAAGGCCGGTTCTCCTGCTCTCATGCCCTGGGGCAGACTCACTGGCACCCACACCACCAGGGCCAGCTCTACTCTGCTGCCCAGGTGAGATGCAGGGCTCACTCTCTCTAGTGCTGCAGTCTCTTATACTGGTGTCTAGGCATCTGGGTTTGGGGGTAATTATAGATTGAGATGCCAATTTCCTAGCCTATAGCCAACATCAAATTAAATGGAGAGAAACTCAAAGCAATTCCACTAAAATCAGGAATAAGACAAGGCTGTCCACTCCCTCTATGTCTATTCAATATAATGCGTGAAGTTCTACTTAGAGCAATAAGACAACTGAAGGAGATCAAGGGGACACAAATTGGAGAGGAAGATGCTAAAGTATCCCTATTCACAGATGATATGATAGTATACATAAGCTACTGTGGAGGCCCAAATTACTCAGGGTCCGAGAATCTGAGCTTGCTTTACTCAGGGCTGCATAAGGGAATGATTTGCTCACAGGCATGGTTACCAGGTATTTGGAAGGGTTTACACTTGGCTGTGTAGTATGCCCCACCCTTTGACATTGTTATAAAAAGCCCTTTTGAATAAATGGAAAAGGACATTGGGTATTGACCCAGGTCCTCCTGAAACTATCCTGTGTTTCTGTCTTCCTTCTCGTCTGCTAGGTCTCTCTATCTGATATTTTCTCATCCCTCTGTCCTCCACCTAAGAACCCTAGAAAAGGTGGGAAAGGTGGGAGCTGGACCCCACAGATGGCGCCTGAACAGGGACTTGGGAGCAGAGGAAATAAGTCAGAGAGAGTAGGGGGCACCATGTAAGCAGTCAGACACACCTGGTTATAAATTAAGGTTGAGGTGGTGGTATTCTATTCTTTGGGAGTAAAATTGTAAATATAAAGCAAAATAAAGTTAGGCTATGCAGAAGGTATCTCTCTCTGTCTCTGTCTCTGTCTATGTTTCTCTGTTTCTCTCTAAAGTTGTAAAAAAGTTTGGTGAAGTTTAGTTTGAGAAGTGTAGGCTTAGGTATATTAGGGTAGAATAAGCTTTAGGTCTAGGGATACGGTGAAGGTTTAAGAAGAAAGTCACTTAGGGTAAGAGTAGTTCCTCCACCTCCCTGCCTCGCTGCCCACCCCCCAGCACAGCAGGAAGCTTCCAGGACCTAGCAGCCACTGTGAACTTAGCAGTCCAAGTGGCTTCAGAGGCTCCAGAGCCACCAACAACAGCGGTCTGAGAGCAAAAAGCCACTTTAGAGACTGCCAGCTTCAGAAAGCTGAAGCAGCGTTGTGTGAGTGGCTGCCCCAGTCAGGTTTCAGCAGCTGAGACCCGTAGGGTATCATCAAGTTCACAGGCCGCAGATGTTGAGCTCAGGCAGCAGGGTTCTGCGAGCTTCCTGCTGTGAAAGAGCAGTGGTGGGAGAATGCAGTCAGCCAGCTGGAGAGATATGGCTGGAGGCCACACTCAACCTTGACAAGCCTAGCAGGCAGCAGCTTGGGGAATGCAGCAGAGGCTTAGGACCCCAGTGACTGGAGCAGAGCTGTGTGGGCAGCTAGAGAGAAAGAGTACAGGGTACTATGGCAGCTGTGTGAAAGACAAAGCCTCCAGCGAAAGATGCCTGCAGGGCACACACCAGGAGGGCCAGGGAGCAGGCACCTCTGAGTTTTAGTGCATTTCAGGGACACCAGGGTCCTTGCAGAGGCCAGGCAGCATCCCCAAGGGTGGAACTGTGGCAGAGGCAGTGCAGGACCTGAGGGAAGCGGCTGGCTGATGGGACGCCTGGGACGGGATGAGCCCTGGCATGGAGAGAGCAGCAGAGGTTTTTGAAATCCTCCTTGCAATGAAAAGTACAGGGTCTGAGTCCCTAGCAGCAGCATGCAGAAGCAGTGCTCTGAACAGCAGAGACACTGGAACTCAGGCCAGCCTGGGCTCCCAGCGACATGGTGAAGCAGAGCCAAGTGGCTGCCCTGAGGCCAGCATTTGGCCGTGCAAGCAGAGCCGTGCACGGAGGCTTCCAGGACTCGGAGTGCTGCATGAGAAGATCACAGGCAAACCAAGTAACAAAGCTGAGGTGTAGCAGCTGCAACTGGCCGTGCCTGGGTTTCCTCCTGTAGCCAGGGTTAAAGCCATGGCTCATAGTAGCAGGAGGAACCTTGAGCCCATGTGGTGTGAGGCAGTTGAAAGTCCTCTAGCCTCAAGACACAGGGGTCCTTGGCAGGCGGGCCAACTACAGGAGGCACAGACAGACCAGGACTGTGAAAGCCAGCAGCAAAAGCTGTGCAGTTTGTTTGCTGACTGTGAGAAGGTCTCTTCTGAAAGGACTCTGCCCCAGCCAGCTATTGTGGAGCTAATAGCTTTTGCCCTGGGGCAAATTGCCTAAGGGGAAGGCTATAGACTGCAAAGCACAGCTGTACCGGAGAGCAAAAGTTTCAGAGACGCTTGCTTGAACTGCAGAAAGCTTTTGGTTGTGGATTTCTTCATATATGGAGCTGTTTGCCTAAGAGTCATTATGACTTGAGCTGCAAAAAGGGACTTCAGGACAGCTGACAAGTCAGGCACTGATCTTGGGCTCTCGGTGGAACTTTAAGACTGTTATTAGAACTGGCTTTTTGAACTTCAAACTTCAGAAATAAGACAGTTTTGATTTCACTTACAATTTTAACTGTAGTGACTCATGATTCATGTACCCTCTGTCTTGTTAGAAAAAAATGTAAATAGTTCTGTTAAGAGGTCAGTTTTGAATGTTTGCTAAAGTTTGTGAAGTGTAAATAGCCCTATTGAGAGTTTGCTTTTGGATGTAAGTTTATAAGAATTGTAATTGTGTATAGGAATATTCATGCTAGAATTATGTTAACTTGTTGATATTGATGGTATGGTAATGCTAAGGAGTCTTTAGATTTGATGTGGTTGTATCAGGAGTTTACTGATTTATTTGATATGGTTGCATCAAGAGTTTGTTGATTTAAAGAAGGGCTTGGAACAGTTAACACTGCTATAGACATCTTAGACCCATTCAAAAAGGCCATTCCATAGTTATCATCCTCTACTCCTTTACTAGGAGGCCTAGCAGCCATAAGGAACAGGAGTATTGCTATAATTATTCCAACTATTTGCAAGCTCTTAGTGGAAAAACAGCTTCAGAGCTGCATGGAGTTAAGCTCTGAACCCCTACTTGAGATTTATATTATTAAGAAGGGAGAATTTGTGGAGGCCCAGTTTACTCAGGGTCCAAGAATCTGAACTTGCTTTACCTAGCAGGGCTGCATAAAGGGATGATTTGACCATGGGCATGGTAGCTAGGTGTTTGGAAGGGTCTGCACTTGGCTGTGTGGTGTGCTTTGATCTAGCAAGGGGGAGGTCTTTTGCCCCACCCCTTGGCATTGTTATAAAAACCCCTTTTGAAATAAATAGAAAAGGCCATTGGGTACTGACCCAGGTCCTCCTGAAGCTATCCTGTGTTTCTGTCTCTCTCCTCTTTGGTATCTTTCTAGCTAATATTTTTCTTATCCCTCTCTCCTCCTCATAGGAATCCTTAAAAAGGTGGGAGCTGGCTTCCTACAAGTAACCATAAAAAAATCTATCAGAGAACTTCTGCAACTGATAAACACCTTCAGTGAAGTGGCTGGACTCAAGATCAACTAAAAAAAAAATCAGTAGCCCTCCAATATACAAATGATAAATAGACTGAGAAAAAAATCAGGGAAACAATACCCTTCAAAATAACCAAAAATAATATAAAATATCTTGGTGTAACTCTAACCATGCAAGTGAAAGACCTGTATGACAAGAGCTTCAAGTCTTTGAAGAAAGAAATGGAAGAAGCTATCAGAAAATGGAAAGATCTCCCATGCTCATGGATAGGTAGAATCAACATAGTAAAAATGGCCAGTTCCCAAAAGCAATCTACAAATTCTACACAATCCCCATCAAAATCCCAGCACAATTCTTCACAGACCTTGAAAGAATAATACTCAACTTCATATGGAAAACCAAAAAATCCAGGATAGCTAAAGCAATCCTGTACAACAAAGCCACTTCTGGAGGCATCACCATCCCTGAAGTAAAGCTCTACTATAGAGCTATAGTAATAAAAACACTTGGTATTGGTGTAAAAACAGATTAATCAATGGAATTAAATCAAAGACCTAGACATAAGTCCACACAACTTCTTGATAAAGAAGCCAAAATTATACAAAGGAAAAAAGAAAACATCTGCAACAAATTCTCCTGTTCTAACTGGATGTTGGAATGTAAAAGAACACAAATAGATCCATATCTATCACCCTTCACAAAGCTAAAGTCCAAATGGATCAAAGACCTCAACATAAAACCAGATATACTAAATATGATAGAAGAGAAAGTGGGGAATAGCCTTGAATGCATTGGCACAGGAGATAACTTCCTGGACAGAATATCAATAGCACAGGCACTAAGACCAAAAATTAATAAATGGGACTCATGAAATGAAAAAGCTTCTGTAAGGCAAAGGACACTGTCAACAGGACAAAACAGCAGCCTATAGAATGGGAAAAGATTTTCACCAAGTCTATATCTGACAGAGGACTCATTTCCAAGCTATATAAAGAACTCAAGAAACTAGACATCAACAAACCAAATAATCCAATTTAAAAAAGGTTTACTGATCTAAACAGAGGATTCTGAACAGAGGAATCTCAAACGCCAGAGAAACAAAGAAATAGTCAACATCCTTAGCCATTAGGGAAATGCAAATCAAAATGACTCTGAGATTCCATCTTACCCATTTGTCAGAATGGGTAAGATCAAAACCACAAGTGAGAGCTCATGCTGGTGAGTACATGGAGCAAGGGAAATGCTTCTCCATTGCTGGTGGGAATGCAAACTTGTACAGTCATCTTGGAAATCAATATGGTGGTTTCTCAGAAAATTAAGAATCAATCTACCTCAAGACCCAGCTATACCACTCCTGGGCATATACCCAAAGGATGCTTAATCATACCACAAGGACATTTGCTCAAACATACCACATGGACATGTTCATAGCAGCTTTATTCATAATAGCCAGAAACTGGAAACAACCTAGATGCCCTCAACCAAAGAATGGATAAAGAAAATGTGCTACATTTACACAGTGAAGTATTACTTGGCTATTAAAAAAAACAACATCATGAAATTTGCAGGCAAATGGATGGAACTAGAAAAAAATCATCCTGAGTGAGGTGACCCAGGCCCAGAAAGACACACATGGCATGTCTTATAAGTCATACCATGTGGTTATAAGTGGTTATTAGCTGTAAAGTAAAGGATAACCATGCTACAATCCACAGACCCAGAGGAGCTAAGTAACAAGGAGGGCTCAAGGGAAGATGATGAATCTCCCAGGAAAGGGAAATAGAATAGATATCACGGGGGAATTGGTGGCGGGTGGGGATGGGAACAGGAGGGATCAAATGGGTTGGGGGAGGATGGAGGGAGAGAGCACTGGGAGTGATCACAGGAGTTGGGGAGCACCTCAGGGTTGACTAGAAACCCAGTGCAATGGAAATTCCCAGGAATCTATGCGGTGACCCTAGATAAGACTCCTAGTAATGGGGGATATGGAGTCTGAATCAGCCATCTCCTGTAATCAGGCAAGACTTCCAGTGGAGGGATTGGGACACCAACTCAGCCACATAACTGTCAACCTACAATTTGTCCTGCTTACAAGATGTGCTGGGGTAAAGGTGGTGCGGAAATTATGGGATCGGCCAGCCAATGACTGGTCCAGCTTGAGACCCGTGCCATGAGAGGGAGCCCACCCCTGACACTGTCTGGAGGGCCAGGAAGCAGAGGCTGTGTAGCCCAGAGAACTGGGCTAGAACCAAACAGAACTGACAATAAAAACAAAACAAACAAACTTATGGCCAAATGTAGCTTGGGGAGGGAAGGGTTTATTTCACCTCTAAGTCTGAGGAAAGCCAGGGCAGGAACCTGAAGGCAAGAACGGGAAGGAGCAAAGGCCACGGGGGACTGCTGGTTACTGTCTTGCTCTGTCTTGACTTGCTCAGTCTGCTTTCTAACAGCATCAAGGACCACCAGGCAAAGGATGGTACCATCAACAATGGGACATCAATCTCCAATGAAGAAAATGCACCACAGACTTACCCCAGGCCAACCTTATAGAGGGACTTTTCTCAATTGACTTACAAAAGGACTCCAGCTTGTGTCAAGCTGATATAAGACTGGCCAACAAACTCATCGGCATGTCCCAAGAGTGACCACAAGGCTGGAGCTAGCTCAGTGGCAGAGCACTTGCCCAGCATGTACAAGCTCTGAGGCTCAATCCCCTGGACCACAGGGCAACTACCAAGTTCCTGGCCTTTCGGGGATGAGACAGTTATTATTCCTATTTCAACCATATTCCTCAAGCTGATCTAATCAATTCATATATATTTCTGTTGCTTTAGAGAACCCCAAATCAAGGGTTAAATAATAGACCTGCTTCCTCCTTACTGAGAATCCACCTCTGCTCTTGTCCTGCTCAGCTGTCTTCCTCAGCACCCCCAAACAAGTTTATCCTGTTATAATAGGAAAGTACCAGAAAATCTCCCAGGAAGCCTTTGTCTGCCCACCTATTCTGCTCAGGAAGACAGATGCACGAACCACCACAAACGCCAACAGTGCATGACCCGAGCAACCACAGGACGTTGGTTCTCGAGTCAATGAGTCACGACATTGAGAGGAAGGGATTTTCCATTCCAGGTCCAAATCAGACTTTCTCTGTACGTATCCCTGGACCTAGGGGCTATCCCTGAGATCTTGTCTTCAGGAAGGAAACACAGTCTGTCCCTTTAACTGCCATATTGATTTACAAAGTACTTAAGTGCTTCTGAGTGGGACCCTGCTCCCGTGGGTGACAGTCACCAAAGGAAATCCTCCCTCACACATTTGCTTTTCACCTGGGTATGTGTGACAGTTAAACAGCCCAAGGGTTAAAAAAAAAAAAAAAAAAAAAAAAAACCCAAAACACAAAACTCCCCAAATATTAGGGGTATAACAACCAACTCACAGAGGTTATGCTTTCCCTTTCTAACTCAGTGGAAAATAGAGATACAAATAAAGATAAACATTACCACACATCTTAGTTCACTAATGGCCTGGCATTCTATGTGGCTGGCAAGTGGCAGATCCCTGTGCTAGGCTGTATTAGAGATGGGCCCAAAGATTCGCAGAGTGTAAAGACATGTTGGTTCTTGATGACAACAACACTACTCATTTTGAATTAATTTAGCCCTAACTTCTAACTATGACATTTCAACAAAAATTTATTTATTGTTGTTGCTGTGAAATATTATTCTATAAAACTCAACACAATCCTACCATAGTGCCATTCTACTTGGTTGTTTTACTCGGTCATTATTTGCTCTGTTTTATAATATTGAAATTGGCTCCTCTGGGTTCCAAAAGGC
>CABHPR010124243.1:0-26340 GCA_902168415.1 Peromyscus melanophrys | reverse complement strand
ATATATATATATATATATATATATATATATATATATATATAGAGATATATATATATATATATACTAATTTTTGTGCCCCTACATATGAAGGTATGTGTGTATGAAAGATACACTGAGGAATGTAGGTATGCATATGGGTGTACATACATTTTACTAGTAGATATGATGTGTGTGAACATACTTGTGTGCCTGTGTTTGGTGCTATAGCTGTATTTATTAGTACACACCCAAGCAGAATGTGTTTAGATGGACCCTGCACCCTCTAGTTCCCGGTTCCCATGCCTCCCTATTGCCTCACACAGTCCTATTGAGCTTTTGCGTCCAGTGCAGGTTTTGGCCCCACAGCGCCACCTGTTGGCCGCCCTGTTTCTGGAGGAGGCAGATGGGCCACCCATGCAGCAGAGGAGAACATGCATCAGAGAAGCCCAGGGGACAGCACCATACCAACACAGCCCCTAGGGTCACAGTGGCCCCAGAGTCCATTTTCAAATCTAGAGAAGGACTCAAAAGAAATGGAAGACCGGGTGGTGGCGGTGGCACACACCTTTAATCCCAGCACTCCAAAAGCAGAGGCAGGAGGATCTCTGTGAGTTCAGGGCCAGCCTGGTCTACAGAGTAAGTTCCAGGATAGCCAGGGCTACACAGAGAAACCTTGTCTTGAAAAACCAAAAGAAGAAAGAAAAGGAAACAGAAGAACCATCAGGAAGCCAGGGCCATCCATGAAGTGGAGAAAGTGGTACCCAAAAGTCTTGGGGAGCCACGGAAGGGTGAAGGACCGGCAGGGTGTAGCTCTAACACTTCTGCAGCTTGTGGGGGATGCTGGCCCCGATCCACACCTCACCCTATACCAAACCCTGTAGCCAGCCAAGGTCAGGGATGGGGTAGTGGTGGTGGTGGTAGCCAGTGGAAGGGAGGTTCCAGAGGGCCCAGAGGAGGGGTGTCCGGGCCCCCAGGGGTGGGGATGGAGGGATTTTGGAAGCGATATGGACCCCTGAGCTCTCCTGGAGGTTTCAGACAAATTCACCTTTGCAGTCTTCCACCTGCTCCCACCTCACTCGATCTATTTTTAAGATTTATTTTGTTATTTTTAATTGTGTGTATGTGTGTGACAGAGACTGTGTGCACAGGCATGTTCCTGTGGAGGCCAGAGCAGGACATTGGATCCCCCGAAGCTGGAGTTACAGGCAGCCTGTGTACCTGGATGCTGGGAACCAAACTCACGGCCTCAGCAAAAGCAGTAAGGACTCTTAGCCACTGAGCCCCACCTCACTCAACTGAAGCTTATACCAAACTAATTAAACTGTCCTAAATGCAGTGTGACACTTCTTACTAAAATGTCTTTGTACACACGGTTCGTCCATCCTGACTGCCCTTCTCTCTTACAGTGGAAACTCCTACTCATCCTACAAAACCCAGTCTCTGGGTCTCTTTTGCCCAGCCTTCCCGGTCCCCCATACCTCCTTTATCTCACTAGTTATTATTAGCCCATAAGAACTATATTCACCTTCCATTTAGTGGACCTACTAGTGATCATGCTGGCGTAACTAGTCTAATTAGAGTCCAATTACTGCTCCTGTCTTCTTCCCACTATCTGTCAAAAAGACGAGCCTCCAAAAGTTTTAGTCACCCAGTCCTGATGGTTCACCCCTAAAATCACAGCACCGGGCAAGAGAAGAACCTCAAATTTGAGGCCATCTTTGCCCCCACAGGAAGACCCAGCCTCGTAGAATGAGTGGAAGCTCCCATGTAGCTTGTTCTCGGCCCCGTGGCTGACCAGGGACAGGTCCCCGTGCAGCCTGAAGCAGAGCCTCAAGATGCTGTCACCGTTGCGCGGCTCTGTCCTTTTCCAAAGGCGTCAGAGTCCGTGTCAGCTTCATCTCGGGGTCCTCTTGACCCAGGGCTCCCCTGCGCTAGACTTGCTCTGGTCTGGGAGCCTTTGGAGTTGACTAAACTGCTCCCTTGGGAAGGGGTAGGGTCGCAGATGGTCAATCCCAAGCGACGCGAGCGCCATCCCAGGGCGCAGCACGAAGGCTGACCACCAGAGGGCGCCGCTGCATCACTTCAGCGGCCACCTCTGCAGGACGCAAGATTGGTTTTTCTGCTGGGTGTGTCGGAGGCTGCGATTTTTGGTCCTCCAACGTCAGAGTTCATGGATGGAAGAATTCATGTGCCAGTGACTGATCCAAAATATGTAGAGCATAAATTGATATTAAGGAGAAAGGTCGTTTTCCTCTTCCCTCTTTCGAGGGTGTTCACTGGCTAGGGTTCTCAGAATCTATCTGGAAAGATGCCCCAAAACATAAAATTTAGCCAAAAACCAGGAGCACCCCGACAGTGTCACCTGTGCACGAGGCTGTGCTTACATCTCATGGCAGGGATTGCAGGGTCCCTCCTAGCATTAGCGGCAGCTGTCAAATGTAATTGACAAATGACACAAATTATATATATATTTCCAAGCCAAAATTAACACAAGGCTCAGCAAAGCCTTCTATGCAGCTTGGGCACTAGTGCATCGTGACTTCTAAGCCGGTTATTTGTGGACCACAGGGGCAGACTAGAAAGCCCAGATAAAGGGTACAGAGCTGAGGATGGAGCAGGAAGGCTCGTTATTAGGGAAGTCTGGGGTTACTTCCCCACAGAAGGTTCTCTGCCAGGAAGCCTATTTGCTAACCATATTGGCTCAGGAAGAACCATCAGTGATGGTGACGGCACAGATCTACACATGGCATGAAGCTACATCACAGAACATACGCACACACTTGCACACACGCACACATGAGATATGATCAAGCTGTGAGGAGGGTACCAGTGTCCCTATCCCTGACTTCAATGTCACTATAGAGAGCTATGCAGGACAGGACCACAGACTCAAACTGGAGGACGGACGTGTGGACCCAGCTGCAGCTGCCCTCCAGTCTGTCCTTACTCACACACCAAACACAGAAACTTACTTTTTAAGGACAAGGGGTTGTGGGGAGATGATGGGCCGATACATTAAGTACTTGATGTGTAGGTATGTAGGTGTGAGGATGGGAATTCAGACCCCTAGAACCACATAAAAGCTGGGCAGGTATGGCTGCCACCATTAATCCCAGCGCCTGAGAGACAGACAGAAATCCTTCGGGCAAGCTGTCTAGCTGGAATCAGCGAGCCCCAGTTCAGTAAGCGACCTGGCCTCAATAAATAAAGAGATGGAGGAAGATACGCAATGTCTTCCTTGGGCTGTCCACATATACATGTGTGCCCTACCTATGTAAACACACACATGTAAAACTTTAAAAAATGCAAGGGAGTCTGTAAGCACATGTGTCTGTGACCAGTCTGTTCTGTCCTCAGCCGAGGCTTGTAAACCCAATCCTTTCCCCTCTACATATCCTCTAGCTTCCTCAAACCTTCCTTGCCTGAGGAAACCCATCTTCTGCACTTGGCCCTGAATTCCCGAGGAACTCCATGCTGGACACTGGGGTCCTCCTCAGCGTCTGTCTCTCTACATCCACCTAAAGCAGAGGTTCTCAACCTTCCTCATGCTGCGACCTTTAATACAGTTCCTCATGCCGTGGTGAACCCCTAACCGTGACCTTATTTCATTGCTACTTCATAACTGTAGTTTTGCTACTGTTCTGAATCGCAATGTAAATAGTTTTCGGAGACAGAGGTTTGCCAAGCGGGTTGCGACCCACAGGTTGAGAATCAGAATCACCGGTGACTCCGTCTTGCTCCAGTGGGGCCTTGTTTCTCTGTCCTTTCTGTCACCTCTGTCGGAACTCAGGCTCTTGTCTTGAGCAGTTATTGCCGAGAATAATTCCAAAGTCCAGACCCCACCACCCAGGCCAGGAGCCTTTTCAAGCACAAAAGTCACCTGGCATTTCGCCCTGTGGGCTGGGCACAGCTGTACAGCTTAGCCCTGTGGTGGACACGAAGGGTTAACTGTGCAGCTTAGCCCTGTGGTGGACACGGAGGGTTAACTGTGCTGCTTAGCCCTGTGGTGGACACAAAGGGTTAACTGTGCTGCTTAGCCCTGTGGTGGACACGGAAGGGTTAACTGTGCAGCTTAGCCCTGTGGCGGACATGAAGGGTTAACTCTACAACATAGCCCTATGGTGGACATGAAGGGTTTGGCTCGGTAGGCAATGTCCATCTTCTTTCATGGACACTTTAGATAAACTGGTGTCAGAAGCAAAAGACACCAAGGCTTAAGGAGACTTAGGCTTCAGACTGGCAGACAAGCAGTCTCAAGAAAGACCGGTTTTAACCGGTCAGAACAGACTAGCAAAACCTGTACCTCTGGTTCCAGAGTCTGGGCTGGCTCCAAACGCCTGCTCCTGGACTCCCAGGCTCTGGGCACCAGAAGTGAAGCCTGGAACAAGCTTCCAAGAGATTAGGGGGGCGAATGATGGAGGAGTTTGGAGTTTAAGGACATTTTGTATCTCAGCTGCCCACCGCCAACTAGGACGCGTGTGACCCGTGTGTGTGTCCACAAGTCACTCAGACCTCTGCTTCCCCCTCTGTGAAGTGGGTTAACTAAACCCACACATGTGCTACTAAAATCCCTTCCCTTGGGGAGACAAACAAGGTGCAGGCCTCTCCCTAAGGTTCCAGGACAAATGGAAGCAGGATTTGCCAAAGTTCACTCTGGAGAACCATCCCTGGGCTGGTGGTCCTGAGTTCTATAAGAAAGCAGGCTGAGCAAGCCATGGGGAGCAAGACAGTAAGCAGCACCCCTCCATGGCCTCCGCATCAACTCCTGCCTCCAGGTTCCTGCCCTGTGTGAGTTCCTGTCCTGACTCCTTCAGTGATGGACTACAACGTGTAAGTGTGAGCCAAACAAACCCTCTCCTCCCCAAATTACTCTGCTCACAGTGTTTCCTCACAGCAATAGTGACCTTCACTAAGGTACCAGCCTACATAGTCTAGCCCTCCCCCGGGAAAGCCTTGCATACAACAGGCGGTAAGGAGTGGCTGGATACTCAGGGGAGGGTCTTGTGACCCTCTCCGTTCCTCCAGAAGGGAAGATAAAGAACCAATAAGCACAGCTGGACTGGTGTGTTTGCAAGCAGGCACAGCTGGTCTCCCCAAGATGGCTGCTGCTTGGCACAGAGAACATGCACCGCATGGGACTTGGGGACGGGAATGTGGGAGATCCATGTCGATAGAGCGAATATTTTAGTGGGAGGTACAAAGTGGCTCGAGACTGCTGTGTGACCTTGGGCAGACCATCTGGCCTTCTGTGCCTCTTTTTTTTCCTCCCACCAATAAAATGGGCACAATGAAAGCCCTTGCTTCTTGGGTAGAAAAGCACTCTTCTCTGTAGAGTTCTTAACCCAGTTCTTAGCCCATGGTGCCTGTTGATGGTAAGTGCCACGGCAGCTGCTATTTCCACTATACAGTCTGAGAGTGGTTGGAGAAGGCTGGCATCTGGCCCTCTGGGCACAAGGGGCACAGAGTGAGTGGGAGGCAGCAGTCAGGTGAGAGGGGACGGATCCTGCAGGAGGCTGGAGGGTACCGAGGATGAACCGCATGCTCGCACACATGTGTGCTCTGAGCCCCTCGCAGCCATACCTCCGCTGGTTTTTCTCAGCGGCTTTGAAGGAAGGGAGCAAGGCATGCCACGGGCACTCTTGCGACCAAGAAGCGGGGTTCTGGAATGAGGTGACTCACTCAGGACACAGTACCCTCCCTGCTTCCCTCCTCCCCTGGGAGAAAGGCCAACAGAGTCGAGAGAACTGATATGACCCCAAGACTGCAGGCCTAGGGAGCTGGGCGGAGCAAGAGGCTGGGTTGGGCTGCAGGCGAGCTGAACTGCTGGTGCTTCAGGTGCTAGGCATGGCCTTCCGCGATGCCTGGCCCCGAGCTCTGTTGCCCCCGCCGTCCGATTCATCAGTTCTAAGATGTGAAAGGGCTTCTCTGTCCCGTCCAGGCTGGCTGGACAAAGCTACCTACAGACCCACCGATGTGTTCTTCTGTCAGGGCTTTGTGGCCAGGTTCTGTCTCCATTCTTTTCTCTCCATGGCTAGTGTCTATTCCTTCTGCTGGGCTTGAAACAACAACAACAACAACAACAACAACAACAACAACAAAACATTGTTCGGTATCGTCCTTTCTCTAGCCCGATGAGACTCCTGTGGCACGCTCCTCAGCTCATGCCTTAGTCATATTTCCCTCACGTGTCCTGAGTGTTCCAGCCTCAAACGTGAGGTGTCTGCCTGTCACACGAGCCAGCTTCACATGGCTCCCAGCCACAAACAACTATAGAGATGGTGGAATCTGAGAAACTCCCTACACTTGTTATTACTGAGTCTGTTGGGCCATCGTCTGGGGAGGGGACTATGGTCTGGGGAGGTGGCCATCATCTGGGGAGGGGGCCATCGCCTTGGGAGGGGCCATCTTGGAGGGTGGTTTTGAAGCCAGAATGGGGCAGTCTTCCTCGAAGCCACAGACGTGCAGGATGGAATGAAGGAGGTAGGGAGCATGCAGAGGCCAGCCATGCCCTCTCTCTCTCTCTGATCTGTTTGCAGCTGGCCATTCTGCTGGTGTGCAGACATGCTCAGCAAGTCTGGGTTTTAGTTGGTTCCAGATGTCGTCATCACTGGGGTGGAAAGAGGGTGGGGTGGCACTCCGGTCACGGTGGCCAGTCAGATACTGACTAGGATGGATTTTGTTATGTGCTGGAATGAATGGTGCTGGCACGGAAGAGGAAGGGTTAACTGTGGTGGGAGCTCACTCGGGTGGGAGGTCAGCACCAAAGACAATCTGCCTATTCAACAGACACTAATGCTCAGGGGCCAGCCATGGCCAAGGCGGTGCCACAATGGCCCCTCTTGTCATGAGTTTGTGCTCCGCTGTGGAAATGGACCCTGGAGGCTGACGGCAACATGGAATACAGCCTGCAGGGATGTAGTCCCCGAAGGGGTGAAGCCTAAAGTCTTACTCCAAGACTAGACTTGGTGAGGGATGATCCTGGAACTGGGCTCCTTCGTTCTGATCAAAATTCCAAACAATTCCACACTCCGTCGTTCACTGAACCACCTCCGAAGTCCCCTTTGAAGGACTGGTTACTTTTCTGGTTGCTGTGACCAAATACCTTCAAAAAGCAGCTTGGGGGAGGAAGTGTTTGTTCATTTGGCAAACAGTTCAAGAGGATGCAGTCCATCATGGCGGGGGAGGCATGGCTGCAGGAAGGTACAGCCAGGAAGCAAAGGGGATGAATGTTGGTAGTTAGCCGCTTTCTGCTTTTTATGCAATCTACTCCAGTCGGTGGGATGGCGCTGCCCATATTTGAGGTGGGTGGGTCTCCCCACTTCAATTGAATAGATAATCCCTCACAGATATACTCAGAGTCATATCTCCTCGGTGATTCTAGGACCTGTCAAATTGACAACCTACTGTTAATCACCACAGAGGGTCAATGCCAAATCTCTTCTGGCAGAACCCCCTCCACATCTGGCCCACTGTCCCTCGATATATGCTGATTCTTAGAATTTTGGCAGAAGGAATGTCACCACAACGGGTCTCCCCAGTGGGTACAGACAGATGACAAGGAGATCGATGGTGTTTCTGATCCCCAGCAGCAACTGTGAGCACAGTTTGTCAGGGACCTTGGAGTGGAGAAGGTCAAGTCATTTGGGTCTAGGGAAAAATCAGCAGCCAGCGCTGTGACTCAGTGTGGAGACGGATGGCCCCTTCAAGTCTTAGGGCTGAGCAGAAGTAGCCGCCAGAAGACAGAAGGAGGAAGGAAAATTCCACCATGCCCTGGGTTTTGTTGGGGGGGAGAAAATGGAGGACAGAGAGCCACACTCCAAAGATGCAATTACACCACACAAATACTCAGAACTGACTGTTCCCTGTGTTTGTCTCCAGCCATGAAAGGCAACTCTGTTAATGGTGTTCATGTTCAAGGTGTGGTTAATTCATTATCCATGCACTAGCTATCAGAGCGCAGCGGCTAAGGCCAGGCACTGTGCAGGGCTTAGATTCAGCTGATACCTGCTAGCCAAGAGCTGCCACACCCAGATAGACAGACGCACCAGATAGTCCTTAGGTAGCCTGGAAGTTCCGGATGGTCACAGTGGGGCCGGGAAGAGGGATGCCCAGCCTGGCCTGGAATATTCATACAGATTGCCTGAAGGTGACGGAGGAGAGGGAGTTAGGAAGTGTAGTAGGTAGCTGTTCCAGCTTTGACCTTGAAACACTGCCCCTAGAGTGAGGGCAAGTAACTGCCACACCTGCCTCTGACCTGCCCCTGGGGCATGGCCCAGAGGGACCCCCTTAAGACTCAAGGTTCAAACGTGTTTGCTCTCTCTTCTGGATACCTCGTGGTCCTGTTATCTGGACGGGAGACCAAGCCAGAGTTCTCTCCTGGATCCTGTAACCCATCCCTACTGGCTGTAAGTTATCCCAGAAATAAACCTCTCTTAATTATCAGATAAATTACGTGGAATTGCCTCATTAAACACAACAATAAGGAAGTGTTTATCCTGGCAAGCAAGGGCAGCCTGGGGAAGAGAGGGAGGTATAAGAGAGAGGCAGGGTGGGGGATGGGAGAGGAGAGGAGAAGCCTGGGCCTGGCTGGGCAAGAAAGAGGCTGTCTTGAGATGAGCCAGACTGCGGGCCGGCAGTAGATAACCGCTTATCATGGATGAGACCCTAGATTCCTTCTCTAGGGCCATAGGACAAAAAGAAGCCATGAGACTCGTGGGGGCGGGAGGGGGAGGGGACACGGAATGGAATGTAGTAGAGGTGAGAGGGAGGTAGGAAGCTGGATGGCCACCCCGGCAGCTTTGATCCCACAGCCCTCACAGACACCAGGGGCGAGTGCTCACAGTCCTTGTCATAAGAACGGAGCATGAATCCCGTAGAGACGCAGCCAAGTAATTCTGGGGTGTGGAACGCAGTACGCAGAATGTGTGATACGCATACATAGGTACATACCGTCACAGGACTGTCTAAGATGTGTCCAAATGGTCACATGAAAAAGCCTAGCGTGTTCCTGTATATAAGAACAAGGCATACTGGGAGGTGGTGGTGGTGGTGGTGGTGGTGGTGGTGGTGGTGGTGGTGGCGGCGGCGGCGGCGGCGGCGGCGGCGGCGGCGGCGGCGGCGGCGGCACACACCTTTAATCCCAGCACTCGGGAGGCAGAGGCAGGCAGAGCTCTGTGAGTTCAAGGCCAGCCTGGGCTACAGAGCAAGTTCCAAGACAGCCAGGGCTGTTACACAGAGAAATGCTGTCTCAAAAAACTAAAAAGAAGAAGAAGGAGGAAGAGGAGGAGGAGGAGGAGGAAGACAGCAGACATGTGAGGCACCCTCCTCAGGGCTCCCCAGGAATCCTGACCTAAGAGTTGGTGAGAAAACAGCCCTGACTTGGTCTCTATCAGCCTTATCCCTGCTCACTCAAGGAAGCCGCCTGCCTGTGTGAGCTGCCCTACAGAGAGGCCCAGGTAACAACAGCCTCCAGGGACCTGGGGCTTGCCAGCAGCCACCTGAGAACACACAGAGAGGGAGCTGCCCTAGCTGTCACCCAGCACCTGGGCCAGCTGAGCTACAGCACTCCCAAGCCACAGAAACACCAGGAGAGCAAATGCTGACTCAGTTTACGGTAACCAAGTAGGAGAAATGGTGCTCTCTGCAGGCATGCCTGGGACCTCGGGGATTGTGAGTGCTTCCAGAGGAGTGTCCAGGCAAACCTTTACTGAGTGCCATGTCGAAGGCTCTATAGCAGTGACATTACATAAGACCACCCTGTCAGGACAATTGCCATCTCCTTGTGTAGCCAAGGACCCAGGAGCTTTAAATAGACTGGGACTCTCACGACAGACTCTCCCTGCCACCAAGACTGCTCTGTCCTCTGTCTGGGGAAGGCAGCAGGGTGAGTCACACAGGAGCATGAGGGCTCTCTCCTGGGGCAACAGCATCTCCATGCATCCTCCTGGACAGCAGCTTCTCCATGCATCCTCCTGGGACAGCAGCCTCTCCATGCATCCTCCTGGGACAGCAGCCTCTCCATGCATCCTCCTGGGACAGCGTCTCCATGCATCCTCCTGGGACAGCCTCTCCATGCATCCTCCTGGACAGCAGCCTCTCCATGCATCCTCCTGGACAGCAGCCTCTCCATGCATCCTCCTGGACAGCATCATCTCCATGCATCCTCCTGGGACAGCAGCCTCTCCATGCATCCTCCTGGACAGCATCATCTTCATGCATCCTCCTGGACAGCAGCTTCTCCATGCATCCTCCTGGCTCCTGCAGCTTTATGGCTTCATCATTGTTAAGAGTGTGTTTTAATGAATGGACTTTCCACAGCGATTCATCAATTAGTTTAAAGTTGCACCCAATCCATTTTCCCCGTGAGCTTGGGCTGAGGCCACTTCTAGGGAAAGAGCATTGGCCTTCCTCCCACCATCTGTCTCTACCTGGATGAGATGTTTGTTCTTCTCACACAGATGCAGCAAGGCGAGATCTGGCCCTGATAGCGTGAAAGAGGATGTTTGGGGCGAGGAGAGGGGACAGAGAAGGTCGTGGAGAGACGGGTAGATGGGACAGAACAGAAACACCAACAGCTGATACGTCCTCCAGCAGCCAGGGCATTCAGAGAGAGACAGGCTAGAAGAACAGGGATGTGTGCCTAAGGGTCATGAAATCCAGGTATCCTTGGGGCCTCTGAGGCTGCAGGGGTCACTCAGAGACCATGTGACATGAACCCAGGTAGAGATGGAGGTTAGGTGGAAATCTAGAAGTCCTTGTTTACAATAGACATTTCTGTCTTCTCAACCCCCACCCTCCTCCCCCAGCAGCCCAAGAAAAGAACAAGCTCTTCAGACTCCAGCCTAGCATAAGCTATTGCTACAAATATGAAATGGTTTGTTTGTTTGTTTGTTTGTTTTCCGAGACAGGGCTTCTCTGTGTAGTTTTGGTGCCTATCCTGGATCTCGCTCTGTAGACCAGGCTGGCCTCGAACTCACAGAGATCCGCCTGGCTCTGCCTCCTGAGTGCTGGCATTAAAGGCATGTGCCACCACCGCCCGGCGAAATGGTTTATTTTTAAAGCAAAATCTCCCTTTTAGTTACAAAATAAAGCCTATTCTGGCTGGGGATGCAGCAAAGTTGGTCAAGGGCTTGCCTAACATTCACGAAGCCCTGGGTCAGGTCAGCAGTACTACGTAGGATTGAACGTGGTGGCACAGTCTATAATCCCAGCTCTCAGAAGCTGGAGGCAGGGGGATCATGAACTCAAGGTTATCCTCGTCTATATAACAAGTGTGAGGCCAGCTTGGGCTATATGAGAGAGCCTTTGTCCTGAAAATAAATAAATAAATAAACAAACAAACAAATAAATAAATAAATAGATCGTGCTCGTAAAAATTCAAGTAAAATGAGTATAAAATTAAGAATTCACCTTAGATGGAATACATCCAAAGGAACTAGCGGCCTGACGAGATGGTTGAGAGGGTAAACGCACTTGCCAAGCCAACCTGACGACCTGAGGTTGGGTCCCCACAGCCCACATGGTGGAAAGAGAGACCAGACTCGTGAAAGCCGTCCTCAGAGCTAGCTCCATTTGCATTCCATGGCATAGAAGCAGGTGCATGCAAATGTGTGCACATGCA
Organism: Peromyscus melanophrys; assembly: GCA_902168415.1. Lineage (NCBI taxonomy): Eukaryota > Metazoa > Chordata > Mammalia > Rodentia > Cricetidae > Peromyscus > Peromyscus melanophrys. Next base: position 14,741 of record CABHPR010124243.1, on the reverse strand, counting down.
TATACACACACAAATATTAATAATAAACTATATGAAATTAGAAATTCAGAGTAACGAGCAACCGCTGGGCTTTAGCCCTTTCAGACACTTGCTATGCATATCATCAGCATATTAGCACAATCTCTGGCGGGGAGCTTTTTGTGTGTGTGTTGGGGTGGCTCCCTTCCAGTTTCAGAGGCCAGTCCATTATCATCATGACAGGGAGCATGACAGCATGCAGGCAGACGTGGTGCTGGAGCTGAGAGTGCTACGTCTTACAGGCAACAGGAAGTCGACTGACTGTCACGCTGAGGGAAGCTTGGGCAAAAGAGACCTCAAAGCCCGCCCCCACAGTGACGCACTTCCTCCAACAAGGCCACACCTCCTAATAGTGCAACTCCCTTTGGGGGCCATTTTCTTTCAAACTACCACACATGTGTATATGACCACTGATATAGTATAAAGTGACCATAGGAAAATAGTTAAATAGATTACACATGCCTTTAATCCCAGCACTCAGGAGGCAGAGGCAGGCAGATCACTGTGAGTTCCAGTCCAATCTGGTCTTCATGGGGAGATCCAGGACAGCCAGAACTACACAGTGAGACTCTATCAAAAAAAAAAAAAAAAAGATACATTTATTTTAAAAATGTGATTCCGCTAGAACAGCAATACAAATCAAGTGGACCACATCTGTGCTCTCCTTGTTATCGTTTTTATTTAACTACTACTATCTTCTGTGTATGAGTGTTGCCTACATACATGTGTGCCCACGTGTGTGTGCAGAGCCTGCAGAGGGCAGCTGTGGGTGTCTGTCCTTACCTACTTCATCGTCCACTGCTGTATATACCAGGCTGGCTGGCTCGGGGAGCTTGCCGGGAGTGTCCGAACTCTACTGATCATCTCACAGTAGGAACATTGGGATTACAGGTATGTGTTACCAGCTTTATGTGGGTTCTGGAGTTCAGCTCAGATCCCTATGCTCGGTGCAGCAAGTACTTTAGCTGCTGACCCCTCACCCTAGCTCTAAAAAAATGTAATCCTGAGACATCGACAACAACGATAATATGACTATTATTATCTATGAACCATCTAGGCAACATTTCCATGTCAAAACCACAGTAGTCTAAGACTGTGTGATAGATCATCAGTGAGATGCTCAAATTCCTCTGAATTCTATCCATAAACCTCCGAGAAGCCATATTCCGGGTCAAGAATGTGAGCAGGTTAAGAACTCAAGGCTTCCTCATAGTTAGCTTTGCCTCCTAGGGAACATAAAAACAAGACACATCCTATGGTGTGATTGTATTTGCGGTAACCCAAGAAAGGCTCCTGCGAGTGGACAGTGCTGCCGAACTGGAGGGGAAGGCTTGTCTGTTGTGTAGATTTGTTTATTTTATTTTCTGTGTATGAGTGGGTTTTGCCTGTACGTATCTATACGCAGTGCATGTGTGTCTGGTGCCCGTGGAGGTCAGAAGAGGGCACCAAAGCCACAGAACCCAAGTTACCCATGATTATGAGCCACCATGTAGGTGCTGGGAATCAAACCTGGGTCCTCTGCAAGAGCAACAAATGCTTTACCCGAGGAAGCTTGTTTTTAAGCTCAGGTGTGCAGAACATACTTTCCTTAGTTTTCCAGCTAGACTCAACTTTCTGTCTTCAGCATGCATTCCTCTGAGGTGCAGGGAGTGAAGTCCTACCAATCCAAGACCTTTCTCATGCCGGGCGGTGGTGGCGCACGCCTTTAATCCCAGCACTCGGGAGGCAGAGCCAGGAGGATCTCTGTGAGTACGAGGCCAGCCTGGGCTACAGAGTGAGTTCCAGGACAGGCTCAAAAAGACCTTTCTCAGTTGATTCATGATAAAATTAGGCAATATCTGTTTATCTGATTCCCCATTTCCCCCCTTAGAGCTCTCACTGATCTCCCTGGAGACAATTTTAGTTTTGAGATGTGAGGGACGCATCTAGTTGCCTTGAGCTGGCCAGCATCCTCGGGACATCCACTCGGCCACGTGTGGGTCTGCAGAGGACAACCCTCTCTCCAGTATTAACTGTACACAGTCCTTCAGGGTTCCCGAACGCCAATGAATACGACTTTCTGACTCCCTGACCTATTTTGCCTTTTATTGCCGCAGTGAATGCTATGATTAAAAGCAACTTGGGGAGGAAAGGGTTTGTTTCATCGTGAAGTTTACAGTCAATCATGAAGAAAAAGAAGGCAGGAGCCCAAATAGGGCAGAAACTGACGCAGAGACCACGGAGGAGTGCTGCTTACTGGGTTGCTCTTCAGCTTTTTTGTTTGTTCGTTTTTCCGAGACAGGGTTTCTCTGTGTAGCCCTGGCTGTCCTGGAACTCGCTCTGTAGACCAGGCTGGCCTTGAACTCACAGAGATCCACCTGCCTCTGCCTCCCGAGTGCTGGGATGAAAGGGGTGCGCCACCAACGCCTGACACTTTTTTTTAAAAGATTTATTTGCCGGGCCTTGGTGGCGCACGCCTTTAATCCCAGCACTCGGGAGGCAGAGGCAGGCGGATCTCTGTGAGTTCGAGGCCAGCCTGGGCTACCAAGTGAGCTCCAGGAAAGGCGCAAAGCTACACAGAGAAACCCTGTCTCGAAAAACCAAAAAAAAAAAAAAAAGATTTATTTTTATTTTTTGTGTATTGATGTTTTGCCTACGTACGTCTGCCTATGATGTGTATGCTGTGCCCGAAGAGGCCAGAAGGGGGCACCAGGTCCCATGGAAGTGGAACTGTGGATGGTTGTGAGCCACCACGTGTATTCTCGAAATTGAATCCAGATCCTCTGGAAGGGCAGCCATTGCTATAAACCACTGAGCCATCCCTCCAGTTCTTAAGGTAGCTTTTTTATACAACCCAGGACCACAGTGGGCTGGGCCCTCCCATATCAATCATTAATCAACGAAATGTCCCCCAGTCTTGCCTACAGGCCATCGGATAGAGGCTTTTTCTCAATTGAAGCTCTCCCTTGTCAGATGACTGACTGATGTCATGTTGACAAAGCCACTAACCAGAACATTCCTTATCAAAGAGCTGAGAGTGTTCATCTTGTTTTACAGGTGAGTGTGCGGGGACCCAGACAGGGCATCGTGACTCACCACAGCATCACAGACCAAAGAGCGACGGATGTGGGATTCCCAGGATGTATGACTGCCGTATGCTGACCCAGCCTATCTGTCCAATCTCTCTGGCCACCACTTTCAAGGTCCAAAACACATGTTTCCTCCAGGCCACAAGGACTTTCCATCCCTGATTTGAGTATCCAGACTGAACCTGTTTCAATCAGACAAGGAAAACCTTAGGCTGTTCCTTGTACCTCGGGGGCTTAGTCAACACCATTAGCTCAGTCAGATCCAGCTATCTGAACAGAGATCAAATGCTTTCCCTGAGTTCCTGTTCTGACCTGGGGCTCAGCCAGAGGAGGGCAATGCCCCCTCTTAGGCCTCCTCCCTGGCTGTCTCCTTCTCCCTAGCTCAGGACCACTGCTGCCTAGTCCCATGGTATTCTAACCCTTCTTCCAGGGGCACAACATGATCATAATTTTTCACACTGTGAGGCAGGCGATGGTTCCCAGTCCTGATGCAAGCTAAGATCAGCTGAGTAGATTGATTGTTTTGGTTTTAGTTTTTCAAGACAGGGTTTCTCTGTGTAGCCCTGACTGTCCTGGAACTCACTCTGTAGACCAGGCTGGCCTCAAACTCAGAGATCAGACTGCCTCTGCCTCCTGAGTGCTGGGATTAAAGGTGTGCACCACCAACACCCGGCCTCAGTTGTGTAGAATGTTTAAGAATATTGATGTGGAGCTGGCCAGATGGCTCAGTGGATGAAGGCGCTGGTTGCCAAGCTTTAATGATCTAAGTCTGACCCTCAGGACAAACGTGGTGGAAGGAGGGGACTGACTTCGGCAGTTACCCTCCGAAAATGCACTCCACCCTCCTATGCAAACACATAAACAAAACGCGAAAGATAACGGCATCCCGATGTGCAGACCCCAGCCCCCGGGGGTCTGACCCAATCCACTTATGCTGGGAATTTTCAAGTCTTTTGGGTGATTCTAATATGGCTTCACGGATGAAAATCAATTTCACAATCTGAATGAAAGAAATTAAATAAAAGGAGGAGGTCAGGACGACTCCTGAAGTGTGGAGACGTTTTTTAATGTAGAGATAAGGGAGAAAGCAGCAGAGGAAAGAGCCCAGCGGAACACGGCCAGCAGACTAAGCCAGATCATGGGAGGAGAGAGGGGGAGGGAGAGCACCAGAGGAGCCGCTGACCAAGAGAGGCAGCCGGGGCCAAGAGAGGGTCGCCAACATGGTTGAGTTATATAGGGATCAGGCTGCTGGAAGGGAAGTCGAAGCCCCGCCCCTGAGAGGGTGGGGCTTAGAATAGGGGCGGTGCGAGAAGTTAGGGGCGGGGCCACAGGTGTTGAGTGATGCTGAGAGGGCTGGGAGGAGCCACAGGTACTGAGTGATGCTGGGACGGCTGGGAGGAGGCACAGGTACTGAGTGCGACTTGTCCTAGGTTTCCTTGAGGCCGGGCACAATCAAAGTGTTAAGTCTTTGTCTGGGATGGTGTGCTCACACACAGCGTGGAGGCCTGGCCTCTGGAAGGTAGATTCTGCTGTCGTGGGAGGCGACAGAGTTATTGCCAGGCTTTCTTTTGGACCTATTGAGCAGAACTTTCTGTACCTGTATCTGCTCACACCCCAGTCTTCCTAGAAGCAAAGACCCTTTTGCTTTTAGACTCTGAAATGCCGGAAGCACTCTCCCAGCCTCCCCGCACAATGCCTAAGTCCTGGCCCTGGTCCTGAACTGGGATTTCATGTGAAAAGGACAAGAGAATCCTCTCTAGGGTGGCAGCCGTCAGCAGAAGGATCTAACCTCCCCCTGTACCATCGGAGCAGGTCCAGAAGCCACAGCTGGGTAGAAGGTCCTGATCGGACAGCATCACCGTACAGTTAGCATGCATGCGGCTCTGGCTGTGGAACCCCTATTCAGTCTTTGTCCCCCTGGAGAGTCTGGGAGTCACCCAGAGCCCACAAGGAAACTCCCTTTCTAGTCCGTCAGCCAAATTAGGATTCTGCTTCCTTGGGATAAAGAGCCTGCTGGGTGTGAAGTCACAGCAAGGGCAAGGGGGTAAAGGTGTCCTTCCTGGGACCAGCCAGCCTCAAGAGCATGCTCCTAGGCAGGGTTCTGGGTCTTCAAACCATCTCCTGGCCTCTGAGGCTTGTCAGTCTCAGTGGCCTAAACTGGAAGAGAGGCAGCAGTGTGCCTGAGGCTGGGGCTCCTGGAATGCAGCTCCTTGGGCCTGACCCCAGGCCACTGGCATCACAGTACTGGGGTGTGGTACCTGGATTCCTGCATGGATCCTGAAGTGATCAATGCCTTTGGGAGCTGAAGGTCGGGAACCCTGGTCTCAACAGTGAATTTCAGTCCTCAGTGTAAGCCTGAAGCAGCCCTCGAGGAGGCAAAGGTCCTAGATAAAAACCTTCATTTTTTTTCAATGAGAGCCAAGTGACTTACTCAAGATCTGTAGACTCATTGGGGTGGGCATGGAGAATCTGGAAGACAAGGAGCATTGTCCTGAGAAGGAACCCCATGACCGTCACTCAGCACCCCACTAGAAAAGCACAGAGTTTCTTATGTAGATAGGGCGAGCTGGGGGTGCAAACTTCGGTGAGGCCATCACATCGGACAGCAGGAAGAAGCTGTGGCCACCCTGGCGGGCCCCAAGTTATTCTAAAGGCAGACACTTGTGCCCTCCCTTCCATTATTAGAGCACTGTGACAATGGACCCCAAGGACCTGGAATTTCCGCCAGGAACCTCACGCTGGGAAAAGGAAAGGGCCGGGACCCTGACACTAGCCAGAGAAGGAGTCTGTCTCCAGCGCCACCGACAGCTGGCAGGACAGACATGGGGAAGGGGGTGTGTGTTAGGATGAAACAAGGGGGGGGGGGTCAACCACGGGCTGAACCTTGACCAAGACTGCTCAGTTACCCATGAGTCTGCTCAGATCTAAATGCGTCTGCAGTCAGTCAGGAAGCAGAGTGAGAGCTCTGAGAGTGCCCCCGGGGTTCAAGCTGTTTTCTCCTCTTTGTCAACAGAGCCCTGGCTGTCCTGGAACTGGGCTGGCCTCGAACTCACAGAGATCCGCCTGTCTCTGCCTCCCTGGTGCTGGGACTAAAAGCCGCCGCCGCCACCGCCACCACCACCACCACCACCACCACCACTGGCTGCTCTCTCCTTTTCATGCGGACCAGGACCCCAACCTATGGAAGGGTATTACCCACACTTAGGGTGAGTCTTTCCTTTTGGATTAGCACAATCCAGAATTCCCTCACAGATGTGTCCAGAGGTTTATCGCCTAGGCAGTTCTAGACTCCATCAAGTTGAGAATCATTATTACCACCACAGAGACATCAGTAAGTAGGGGTTGATTCACTTTGACGCTGAGCGCTGGATTGTGAGTCAGGAGGTCTTGTTCTCACCATGGCTTCCCAGCTAGCCACACTTGTAGGAAATGGCTAGACACAGGTGTCCTCATTGCTTAGCCCTGGGTTCCGGCAGCACATAAAAATGGGTGTGGTGATACACACCTGTAAAGCTAGCACTTGGAGGCCATAGGATCAGAAGTCCAAGATTATCTTCATCTTCAGGCCAGCCGAGGATACATGAGACTCTGTCTCCTAAAACAGCACATCCAATAACAGCAGTTGTTTAAGGTGACTGCACCATCCATCACTGTCTTCTTCACTTCCTGGGGCTAGCGTAAAAAAAAAAAAAGGTAACACTGAACAGCGTGGCTCACCTGGAAATTGGTCATCTTGACATTCGAGATGCTAAAAGCAGAGATCAAGGTGTTGATGGGGCTGGTTCCCTCTGAGGCTCAGAGACCGAATCTTCCTCCACCTCTGTCCTTGGCTTGTGGGTAGCCATCTTCCTGTGTCTTCCTCCTTCTATGCATACTTGCCTCTGTGTCCAAATTTCTTTTCTTATAGTGAAACAAATGTCCTTGCAGGCTGGAGTGATGACACGGGAGATAAAAGCACTTGCTGTGACAGCTTAAGGACCTGGGTTCTTATCCCAGTGCCGGCATAAGAAGCCAGGGGTGGCTACAAGCCCCTGTAAATCCAGCACTGTGGTGGTTGGAGACAGGAGGATCGATCATTGGGGATGCTGGCCGCCAGCCTAGCTCCAAGTTCAGTGAGAGACCCTTCACACACACACACACACACCATACTCACACATACATACAAAACTGATTTTTAAATGTCCTTGCTTGTGTAGCTTTTAAACCAAACTGAAATTGAAAAAGAAGAAAGGCAAATGTCTCTTCTTAGGACACAGGTGCTGTTGGAGCAGATGTGTGGCACTGACTTCAGCCAAGATCTCATTTCTAAATAAGGCTGCACGTTGAAGTTCTAGGGTTTAGCGCTTCCACATGGCTCTTCTCTGGGTGACACAGGGTGTTAAATAACTTCCAGGCGCTAGCACCTGGGATGGCAGCGACAAGCCTCGATGCTAAGCTTCAGCTCTGCATTGTTTTAACAAAGCCACTGGCAGGGGGGGCTAGGAAGGAAAAAGGCAAATAGGACTCAGTGCCTCATCTGCCTTCGCTGGTTGTTGGTCTTTGTCCTCTGAGTTGAAGGTTTTCTACAGTTGGGGCAGGAGAAGCAGGTGGCAGACAGAAGAGGGCATGGCTTTGCCATCCTTAACTTGTGCGACTTCTCAGTTCCTCTTCACTGGATCAAAGCCACACGAGAAGTACTTCATGCCAGGCGAGGTGGCACACGCCTTTAATCCCAGCACTCGGGAGGCAGAGGCAGGCGGATCTCTGTGAGTTCGAGACCAGCCTGGGCTACCAAGTGAGTTCCAGGCCAGCCAGGGCTGTTACACAGAGAAACCTTGTCTTTAAAAAAAAAAAAAAAAAAGTACTTCATAATTAATTCTCCCCCCACACACCCCCTTTTTGAGACAGGTTCTCATGTATCCCAGACTGGCCTTGAATTCCCAATTTAGGGGTTGGGATTTAGCTCAGTGGTAGAGCACTTGCCTAGCAAGCGCAAGGCCCTGGGTTCGGTCCTCAGCTCCAGAAAAAAAATTCCCAATTTAGTCAAAGATGACCTTGAACTTCTGATCCTCCTGTCTCCACCTTCTGAGTTTTAGGATTAATTACAGCCATGTGCCACTATGGCCCATCTATAAAGTGCTGAGGGTTGAGGCCAGGGCTTCAAGTATGCTTAGCACGCACTCCATTGAACTGCATCCTGACCCCCTCTCAATAATTAATATTTTTTTTTTCTGAGACAGATTCTCTCTTTGTAATCTTGACTAGCCTGGGACTTAACCTGCATACCCAGGCTGGCCTAGAACTCACAGAGATCTGCCCGCCTCTGCCTCTCAAGTCCTGGGATCAAAGGCGTGCACCACAATACAAGGCCCAAGAATTGAATTTAAAAGATAGGGTTGTTAGTATAATTATCAATAAGAAGTATCAATGAGCACCCTCTCCCTGCCTCTGAGTTTGCAAGGCCATTGAAAACATTTGTTTTAGGGGGCTGGAGAGAGGGCTCGGCGGTTAAGAGCACTGACTGCTCTTCTAGAGGTCCTGAGTTCAATTCCCAGCACCCACATGGCAGCTCACAACCATCCATAATGGGATCTGATGTCCTCTTCTGGCATGCAGGCATGCATGCAAATAGAGCACTCATATACACAAATAAATGAATCTTTTTTAAAAAATTATTTTATTATTATTACTACTAGTAGTAGTAGCAATGGTGTGTGTGTGAGTGTGTGTATGTCTGACATGTGTGTGTGTATCCATGCATGTAGTATGACATGTGGAGGAAACTGAGAAATTAGTGGTGATTAAGAAGAGAGCAGCATCCTTGAGGTGACATCTGGGAATGTTTCCTTAAGGCCAGCACACCGAAGCTGTGGTCCAGAGGGAGCCAAGGCTACATCTCACGCTGGTAGCCAAACTTGGTAATGGATAAGAGTCTCTCATGTCAAACAGGTTTGGAAGGCACAAAGGGGTGACGGAGAGCAGCTGAGACTCGGCACCATTAGAGGCCAGAAGAGGTCATCGGTAAAGATGCAGCAACCAGCTGTAGGGAAACCCCAAAATCGGAAGGGGTCATGGAGGGAGGCTGAAGCTTGGCACCCTGTGGCAGGGGAAGGGTCCCTGAAGGGAGGCCAGGAGGCTATTGGTAAAGGGGCAGCCTGTGGAGTATATTGGAGTTGGCAGGGTGGTGGAACCACTGCTCAGGGTCGTGGTGGCTGTGGGGAAGCTCGCCTGAGCCTGAGAGTTGAGTGACGTGTGCTATAAATGGCGGAACAGAGAAGTGGAGCTGCTTGGCTCTTGGGAGCCCCGAGTATCATGAGTCTCAGGCACTGGGGACTCAGTCATTTGTATGGTTGGATGGAGTTTGGTTTGGCTTTGTTCAGATTATGACTGTGCCCTGGTTCTTCCCTCTTGAAATAAGAAAATATTAACTCTTTTTTTTTTTTTGCTTCACAGGAGTCCACAGTTAAGAGGCTCTGAACTTTTTAAAAGATGTCTGGATTTTTTTAAAGAGACTTTGGACTTTTAAGTGTTGAAAATTTTGACAAGACAGTGGGACCTTTAAAGTTATTTATGTTTTATATTGTGATATTGATATTAATATGAAATACTGGGGATAAACAAGAAAGGAAGAGTTATGGGATAGTAATGTATTGATGTGTCAGGTTGACAGGGGTCAGTTGTTATGGTTGATTTCTTTTCTTAATCAACTTGGCATAAACTAGAGTTATCTGGGAAGGGGGAATCTCAACTGAGAAAGTGTCTCCGTCAGATTGCCTGTGGCAAATTTGCTGGATTTATTGGTCTAGAAGGTCCCACAACGGAGGTGTGTGAACCTTGAGTGCAAGTTGAGCAAGCCAGGGGGAGCAAGCCAGTAAGCAGCACCCCTCCAAGGCCTCCACGTCAGTTCCTCCCTGAGGTTCCTGCCTTGAGTTCCCACCCTGATGTTCCTTCAAGAGGGACGACAGACTGTGAACTGAAATGAGCCCTTGCCTCCCTGAGTTCTCTTTGGTCAGTGTTTTATCACAGCAACAGGCAAGTAACTAAGACAACGGCGTTCTTCCCTCAGGAGGTCGTGGCACCGTTTCCCCATTTGACACTCCAGATGGCTCACAGTCGAGGGCCGCTTCCTTCCCATCGCTACAAGGGACTCTCCTCTGCTGACAACATGGAGACCCATCTTGGTAGGCCCTTTCCTTCGACAAGCCTTCCTTTGAAAAGGAAGCGTTCTGAAGAATTATGTCACTATAATGATCCAAACTGCCATGAGCATTTTTCAAAAATGGAAACTAATTAAAAACCTGCCATGGGTAATGGAACCTAGATCCATCTTGGAGCTCTTAATTCAGCACTGGGGAGGGTGGACTTCAGAGCCAAGGTCATGCAGATGCTCCCCGCCCCCCAGAGGCATGTGACTCAGCAGGACCCCAGGGGATCCTCTGCCCAGGGTCAGGCATGGCAGCTAGTTTACATTTGGATCCTGGCTGAGCCATGGTTCTTCTCAGAGTCCGTTTCCTCACTGCAAAATGGGGTCACAGATCCGAGATAGAAACTGCTAATTGCCTTTCTCTTTTTTTAAGAAAAGAAGATCTCCTTACGAGTTTGAGTGTCTTGCCTGCATGTATGTACATCACATGTGTGCCCAATGCCTGTGGAGGCCAGAAGAGCTCATCTGATCCCCTGGAGCTGGAGTGACAGGCAGTTGTGAGTTGCTGTGTGAGTGCTGGGAATTGAACCCAGCTCCTTCCAAGAACAAAACGTTCTCTTTAACTGCTGAGCCATGGCTCCAGCCCTCTCCTGTTCTTACATATTTGTTTTAATGTCAGATGTACATTACATGAGTCATCTGAATGTTGTCAGCGGAGGAGATTCCCTTGTAGGGATGGGAAGGAAGCGGTCCTCGACTGTTTGCAATCTGGAGTGTCAAACGGAGAACCGGGGCTATGACTACTCATGAGAAGAAGAAATGTCTTAGTTCATTTTAGTTAATTTTCTCCTGCTGCGATAATGCACTGACCAGATGAGCAAGTGTGCATTTGAAGTTAAAATGAACGTCTAAGAACAGGCTTGCTGGGTGGTGGTGGTGCCTAGGCCTCCTGTGGTAATTTAAAAAAAAAATTTAAAAAAAAAGGGACTCCCAAAGGGAGTGACACTAATGGGAGATATGGCCTTGTTAGAGTAGGTGTGACTTTGTTGGAGGAAGTGTGTCACTGAGCGGGTGGGCTCGGAGGCCTCCTATGCTCAAGCTTCACTCAGTGAGACAGACCACTTCCTGTTGCCTTCAAGTCAAGATGGAGGACTCTCAGCTCCTTCTCTAGCATCATGTCTGTCTGCACACCGCCATGTCACACCATAATGATAATGGACTAAACCTCTGAAAATGTAAACTGCCCCCATTAAATGTTTTTCCTTTATTTTTGGTTGTGAGCCTAGCTTTTAACGGCTGAGCCATCTCTCCAGCCCATGTTTTTCCTTTATAAGAGTTGCCATGGTCATGGTGTCTCTTCACAGCAATAGAAACCCTAACTAAGACAGCTCCCAACTGCTGAAGAATTTTAATATTACACTGGTCGATCCTAACAGCAACCCCCCCAGCAAGCTGCATTTCTCAAGAGGGATCCAGAGAAATTAACAGAAACTGAGTCCAAGGCTGAATTTAATTGCTCTTTAAGAGTATATGTAGGCTCTCTGCTCTTACCGCTAAGTTAGATAGACAGAGAGACCAAGCCCCAGAGCTTGAAAATAAAGACTCTTTGCTTTTACATGTGGAAAAAAGAAAAAAGAAAGAGTGTGTGTAGCCAGAACAAATTTGGATAATCAGCAGGTGAACAAGTATGGTGCCCTCGGACCACCCATCCGTTGGGCCAGTGATTCCTGAGAACAGAATACTCCTCACAATGGCCTGTGCAGCTCCCAGGACCCAGACACCAATGAGACAGTTGCTTTCCTCCAGGGACTTCACAGTCTGGTGGAGACAGACAAGGGACCAAGGAAAACATAGCCGAGGAGGCCAGCAGTGGGTGGCGCGAGCTTCAGAGGATCATGGTGTGGGGGAGCACGTAGGGGCCAGAGAGGCTGGAAGAGCCAGTGAGAGTCAGCAGGGAAGATGCTTGACTGTGGAGACAGCACAGGTTATGGGGGGAACAGTGCTTTAGCCCTGGCTGAGATATGGAAGACTGAGGGAGTCAATGGGCATCCGTGGAACTGTAGGATACTCTAGGAGGTCCCTGGGATCCTGGCTCAGCCTCCATCCGGGTCACATTTGCCTATCACCACCCTGCTCCCTTCTGTTCCCATCCTTTAGAATTTGTCACCTCTGCTCTGTGGGGCAGAGATAGGGACTTTGTGTGGCTCTGTTGCCTCGGATGAACATAGGGCCTGGAACACAATGGTCTTACCATGTTCTATAGTGTTGTGAACAAATGCATAAGTGAATGAATGAATGAATGAATGAATGAATGAATGAGCAAGGGAGTCAGAGCATGGAAAGTATGGTTAGCTATGCGCAGAAGCTTATGTTCTTGTCCTGAGCATTTTAGGGAGATGGGGGTCACATGTTGTCCTGGTTAGGATTGCTAGTGCTGTGATGAAACGCCATGACCAAAGCAAGCTGGGGAGGAAAGGGTTTGTTCAGCTCATGTTTCCACCTCACTGTTTCATCCCTGAAGGAAGTCAGGACAGGAACTCAAACAGGGCAGGAACCTGGAGGCAGGAGCTAATGCAGAGGCCATGGAGGGGTGCTGCTTACTGGCTTGCTCCCCATGGCTTGTTCAGCCTGCTTTCTTATTGAACCCAGGACCACCAGTCCAGGGATGGCACCACCCACAATGGGCTGGGCCCTCCCCCATCAATTACTAATTAACTAATTAAGAAAATGCCTTACAGCTGGATCTTATGGAGGCATGTTCTCAGTTGAGTTTCCCCCCTTTCCGATGACTCCAGCTTGCATCAATTTGACATAAACTAGCCAGCAAGCACGTGAATTTAGGGAGCAGAGGATGGGTTGGAATTGCTGAGAACAGGAGGAAGGAATTCTGTGGCGGGGGGGGGGGGGGGGGGGGGGGGGAGTGGCAGCCAGGACAGGGCTTGCTCACTCTTGAGAACAGCATGTAACCTCCACTCTGGGCTTATTCTGTGGTAGATAAGGGTCTGTGCTTTCCATGCAGAGTCCCTTTCATCCCCAGAACCACCCCGAGGCAGATGAAAAGTGAAACAGCTGGGTCTGATCACAAGGTAGGCGAGGCAAGCCTGCACCCAGCTTATGCACTTGACCTCTGGGCTCTCCCCTCTGATGCATGACTGCGTGGAGGGTGGGACGGGTATACACGGGAACCCACTACTGGAGGCCTGGTGGAGATACACAGGGCGAGGGGGTCAGAGGCTCCAGGGACTGGCCGCAGTTCACTCTCTCTCCTGTCATCCCATCTGCCTTAGGTGTCTGTGTTTAATCTCTTGGGGACTGAGTTGGAGAGTTGCTCCCCAAAACGGTGGGGACCGGACTACCTCCTGAGAGCCTGCCACTCCAGCAGCAGGCTAGCCTGGGGAAGCACCTGATGTCTTAGCTGACAGAACTAGTCGAGTCCTTTAAACTGCTTCTCTGCCAGAAAACACCTGTGAGTAAAGGATGCTGGCCATTTGGACTTCGCATTTGTAACGGCTGTCAGGACAGCGGCTGCTCTCAGGTGCTCCGGGGCATCTCCCAGGCGTGTTTTCAGACCTCAAAGACCCTGTGCGCCCACACTATTTAAGCTGGGTCCCCACGGAAGTTGCAGACTGAGGCGTCTTTGTTCTTGCTAAATGACTCATGGAGGCTCTTTACAAGGGAACGAAACAGACATGTTTTGATGGGGAAAATACATGAAGAATGCGGCTATTTTTTTTTTCCCAAATAGCCATCAGCCCATCTAATTTAGGCCAATGAGGGCAAATGTGCCCAAAGCTCCCAGCTGACCTTCCCCGTGAGGATCTTGTGTCCTGGTCCTGGGCCCAGGCTGGGGGGTGGAGGGGTGAGGAGCCTGACCCTGGTGGGAAAGGGAAGCCAGCTTTCCCAGGGCTGTTTAGAAAGGCTGCTGTGTCTACAGTCTGCTGTGTGTCCAGGCAAATCACTTTCTGTAGCGTGTAATGGGATAATCACGAGTTCTTTCATGCAGTGCTTACTGTATGTACAGCACAGTTAGGTGCAGCAATTCAATTTTCCTAGCCTCCTGGGGCTTGGAAAAAGTAAGTGACTTTCCCAATAGAAGACATCTCTGTGGGGACAACCAGGCAGCTACAGTGGCTAGCTAGACTAGCGGTTCTCAACCTGTGGGTCATGACCCCTTTGACAAACCTCTAGCTTCAAAAATATTTAAGATTCATAATAGCAAAATCAATTATGAAGTAGCAACAAAAATAATTTTATGGTGGGGGTGGGGTCACCACAACATGAGGAACTGTAAAGAGTCACAGCATGAGGAAGGTTGAGAACCACTGCTCTAGACTATACCTGATCGATAAACATTTTCCTAAATTTTATTTATTTTATGTGGATGGGTGTTTTGCTTGCATAGATGGCTGTGTTCCACATGAGTGTCTGGTGACCTCTGAGGCCAGAAGAGGGCTTAGGATCCCCCTGAGTCCAGAAGTACGGATGGTGGTGAGCTGCCATGCAGGTGCTGGGAATCAAACCTAGATCCTCTG
>CABHPR010124241.1:0-26495 GCA_902168415.1 Peromyscus melanophrys | reverse complement strand
ATTTAGTGTGTGTGGTATGTGTGCACATGCCATGGATCACATGTACAAGTCATAGGACAACATTCAGGAGTCCTCTCCTCCCACTGTGTGTAACCCTGTGACCCAATTCAGGACAATCTTGTTGGCAGGTGCCTGTTGTGTGAATCTTCTTGAGAAAACATGATACGTATAAGAGGGCCACACCCATGGTGGGCGGTGCCACCCCAGGCAGGTGGTCCTGGGCTATGTAAGAAAGCAGGCTGAGCAAACCCTGGAGAGCAAGCCAGTGAGCAGCTCTCCTATGTGGCCATTGCTTCCTGCCCTGCCTCCTCATGAAAGATGGTAAATTGTAAAGTGAAATCAACCTTTTCCTCCCCAAGCTGCTTGTGGTCAGCTGTGGTGTTTATCACGTCAGTGGAAAGCAAATGAAGACACATCTCGTGTCTTTAACAAGTTTCCCTCCAAGTTGATTTCATCTCAGACAAAATTGCTATACACCGGTGCCGTCACCTGCTGAGCCATCTTGCTGGAGCCCTGGGAGATTTGTTTTATTCTTTTCTATCCTTAATTCTATTTTTCCCCTTCCAAGTTTTTCTTATACAATATATTTCGATTATTCAAACCACTATAACTCCCTCCAATAAGGAATAAGGATTCCTCTTCCTCCACACCCTCAGCAGTATTTGTCTTTTGTGCTTGTTTTGCTTTATGAATAGGCATTTTGGCTGCGGTGAGATGCTGAGCTAGTTGAGTGATACCGGTCCCCATATATTTGAACGTCTGGTCCCCAGTTAGTGCAACTGTTTGGAAAGGATTTGAAATGTGTCCTTGTTGGAGGAGGTGTGTCACTGATGTAGGCTTTGAGGATTCAAAAGCCCACACAGGTCCCAGTGTCTCTAATTCTCTCTCTTTGCCTGCTGCTTGTGGATCAGGATGTCAGCTCTCAGCTTCTGCGCCTGCACCATGCCTGCCTGCACGCTGCCATGCTCCTAGCCATGATGGTCATGGACTCTACTTGTGACTCCCAAATTATTATTATTTTAATTTTTACACAATTCTTTATTTATCCTTTGGAAATTTCACATCATGCACCCCAATCCTGCCCTCCTTCCAGTCTCTCCATATCTACCCCACACCTGGGCGGCACACCTCCCCAAATTAATTAAAAATGAAACAAACCAAACAAAAAACCCACCTCACTCCTCCATCTTTCCAACACCTCTTCATTCATCCTAGTGGCATTGGAAGCTACAGTGTGTCCCTCAGTATATCCTTTTTGTCCCACACCCGCAAAATGTTCATTGCAATGAATCATCTGTCTGGTTCAAAGTCCCTGGCACACCATCATCACTGGGTGCTCATTGAAACACCTCTCAGACATCCTGATGTTGCCCCGAGTCATGAAGAGCCTGTGTTTCACAGGATCAGTCCCTTCACACACTCCAGCAGGTCATAGATGGGGCAGATGTCAGGGTGGCCAACTCAAGGTCCAGGATGTGGGTCTGGATGGTAACTGAGCTGTTCAGTTTGGGCCACTGGGACCACCCCCTCAGGTGAGAGGCAGAGCCAACTAACTCTCTTAGGCCCATGCCATCAAGACCAGCTCTCCCATGCCTGTGGTGAGGATTGGGGCCATCTCTCCTGAGTGTGGGGGTCAGCTCTTCCATGGTGGGATAAGACCAGCTCTGCTGCTGTAGTGTCCTGCAAGGGTCAGGAAAAGCTATCCTGGGGCCAGTGAGGGGCAGGGCTGGCTCAGTATGACCCTTGGATTTCAATACCCATAGTTCCTATGACCTCCTGCAGTAACATGGACATCAGCCCAGACCCTGGCTGCTGTTGGGCCATGGACCCAGACATGGCCTACGGCAGTAGTCCAGGCCGGGACAACACCATAGTCCCACGTGGCTGTACAGGCCACCCAGATTGGTGTGGTCCTGGTAGCAGCACAGCCCTTGAACACCAACATGGTCACAGGATACATCCTAGACCCTAGGCATCCATGTGGCCTTTGGTGGCACTATGGGCCAGACATTAGAGACCCCGACTGTGGTGGGACCTTGGACCCAGACAAGGCTCTCAGCTGCAGCTCAGGCCTGGATGTTACCTCGTCACCTTGTAGCAGTGCAGGCCGCTCAGATCTGTATAGCCCCAACTGTAGCATGACCCTCAGATCCCCACCTGGCCTCAGGTGATGACCCATAATTTGCATGGCCTTCAGTGGTATCAGGAGCCATGGATATCAACCCAGACCCTAGCTGTGGTAGGGCCATGGACCCAGACATAGTCCTATACCACAGCCTGGGCTTGGATGTCACCATGACCACCCAGGTGGCAGCACAGGCCATCCAGATTAGCACAGCTCCATTGGTAGTGTGGTCCTCAGACACCAACATGGGTGAGTCCCAAAGTATAACCTTTTAATTTCATGTTGTCCCATTGTCAATTTGTCCCATTGTCTTGATGACTAGAGTCCTCTTCAGAGAGGCCTTCGCTCTGTCTTCATAAGGAAGTGTTTTCTCCACTTTCCCTCTAGCAGATCCAGGGTTTCAGGTCCTGTGTTAATGTTCTTGGTGCATTTGGAGTTGAGTGCTCTGCAGGGTAGAGGAGAGGATTATTCTTGTACATGTAGTTATCCTATTTATCAGTAAGGCTTTTTCTTTGCTGATTAATAAATACTTTTTGTCACCAATGAGTGTTTTTTTGCTTGTCATTTTACTTTAGAACAACCCCCTTCTTTTATCATCCAGAACATTTTCCATCCAAAAGATTTTTAGTCAATATATTATTTTAAGCTAGAACATATTTGGTAAGTAATTCAAGAAATGCATTAAAACAATTTCAAGCTGTGTTACTGTAGTATGAAAACACTGCAAGATTAGTTGAGTAATTTAACATAAAACTTCATGGTTGGATTTATAAATCTTAGTCTGTTTTATTAAGGTGTGGTTCCAGAAGTCTGAAAATCACACACTTGCTACATGTACTTTGTAGAATCATTTATAACTTCTCTTGGACTGTTTAGACAAGACAAGAAAAGAAACAGTAAGTAAAATTAAATTTCTTGAGTTTAAATAATCTGATAATGTTTTAGTAACACTTTATTATATACATTTTTACACACAGTTTGTATCTGCATCTAGTGTGTAGTCTGATTTGCATATGCTCAAATTTGTTGACCAATTGTGTGACTTTTCTGGGGAGATGTAAAATTAACATCTGCCCCCAACATTTCTACAGCACAAAGAGTGACTCATTAATCTCATCTTAGTGGATAGCAATGAAGTTATTAGAGATTACTCATGGAGCAATGCAAGACCTCAGACATTGGCATGAACCCCTCCCCTGCAGTTGCCCCACCCTCTCTAGCAAACTCATAAATCCTTTGGCTCTATCTTAGAATTGATGAAACTTTGCTTACTAGTGCCACCTAGTGTGAATGCAGCAGAGGTGAACAAACACTGTCCTTGGGAAGGTTCTCTTGTTTCACTGCAGTCAGGCAAGTCAGATTAGCCTCATTCAAGCTGGCTACAAGATGGAGATGTCGAGGATTCAGAGGTCTGTGTCATTCATCAGTTGATACATAGCCCAGACCTCTCATGGTGGCTACACCCTGAAGGAGGCACTGCATACTTGTTAAAAGCAAAACATGCTTCCTGCATGGTCACAGCAGCTAGCACAGCCATGAACTTGTGGCAGCTCCTCCCACTAGACCTTATGGACAAGAATATGGGATTAAGAATTGACACTGTGATGAGGAGTGATAAAGAAATTGTTGGTACATTTCTATGACTTGATGATTTTATCAATACGGCATTGGAAGATGTTACAGTCTGAAATTACATCAGAGGAAGAAGGATATGTATCATGAATTATAATTGGTCTCTACTGAATCCTGAGACCAAAGGGGGCAAGATCCTGTCTATGAATCCTCTGACTGAATGCAGTGAACTCCTGTCTCCCCCTCGCCTTATATTCCTTTCTCTGCCCAGTCATATTACTTCCTGTCTCTACCTTCCTAGTGCTGGGATTAAAGGTGTGTGACTTCCCAATACTGGAATTAAAGGTGTGAACCACCACTGCTTGGCTGTTTCTCTTTTAGACTGGATCAATTTCGTGTAGCCCAGGGTGGCCTTGAACTCACAGATATCCATCTGCCTCTGCCTTCCTAGTGCTGGGATTAAAGGTGTGTGCCACCATTGCCGGGCCTCTGTGGTTAACTAGTGGCTCTGTAAGCTTTATTTGTTAGTTCACAAATAAAATATCACCACAAGGATACAAAATTATACTAGAGTTTACTAAATGGAAACAATGTAACAGTGCTGCTTCCTGGAGGAGAAGAGCTCGAAGTAGCAATGGATTTCCGTTGAGTTTTGTTAGATTCTGGCTTTCCTCCTCCCCATATTTTTAATGTTCATATTGTATAAAATGAATTTTTGTTAAAGGGAAATGCTTTGAAGACATATGCCCATTTTCTATGCTAGTCATGATTATTTTGTAATAAGAGTTTTTTGTAGACTAAAAAATAAAGATGATTTTGGTAAAACAAAACAAAACAAAACAAAACAAAACAAAAACCTTTAAACATTTGAGGTTTCAAGAGCCAAAGCTTTTGGTTTTAAATTTTGTAATGCTTCTCCTGGAAGACACAAAATGTTAAATAAAAAATTCTACAATGTAAGGAAGGACCAGGCAGGAAAATGCAGCCACCTTCTCACTCCCCCACTGTCCACTGCACTGTCCAGAGCAGGTTCCCTCTGCTCTCTGTTGTTACTGCTGGTGGCAGGTCACACTGATAAACACATTTTATTGACAGGAAAACCACATCTGGTAACTTGACACAAAACATTCTTCACTAGTGGTTATTTACAGAAAAAAAAAATGCCTGCTCCCCTATCAGGCATTTTACAGCCTCATGTCAAATAAGTTTTCCTTAGGCAAGCTACTGACTATAGGACATTTAAAAACGATGAAGCCTTAATCATCTTAAAGTTCACTTTTCGGAAGTTTACTGTTACAATTGTGTTTAACTATCAATAACACAAAAGGTGTAAACTTGTCAATAAACTTCTTTTTCATTGTATAAAGCACAGCTCTCCCAAATCACTCGCTCATGTTGGATGAAAGTGTACTTTAAAGTCTCCATTTCTAAATACCTACTGTCCCTTTAGGACTTATTAAAGGATCTGAAACTTACTGCAGGTTCAGGAGTCTCTTGGTGACACCACACTGTGTTTGTAAAATGACAATAGCTTTGCAGGCTGCACAGATCGCATCCTGAGACATTCAGCACAGAAAAGGCATCATAACATTTCTTGGAAGGAAAATTCATATGAGATATTCTGTTCTCGAACTGTTTTCCCTGTGAATGTGCCAGTATCTGACTGAAGCAACAAAATCCTTGGCCACTGTCCAGATTGCTTGTACTTTGCATCTGCAGAGTCCTGAGGAATAAAAAGATGGAGGCACCGAGAAGCCAGGCTAACGGCTCTGGCCATGGGCCTGGCAGGGAGGGGAGCAGAAGCTTGATGCAGAAGGGAAGTCGGGTGGCCTGGGGAAAGAGACTGGCAGGGATGCCCTCGGGACAAGGATACAGCCTTGCAAGACTCAAGTGCCACTGTGGTAGGTGGCTGAGCAGTGGAGAGGAATCCCACTTTCTTATCTTTTTAAAAATTAAGATATTGTGTGTGGGTGCGTGTGCATGCGTGTGTGTGTGTGTGTGTGTGTGTGTGTGTGTGTGTGTGTGTGTGTATTTGAATGTGAACCTGTGTGTCAGTGCTCATGGAGTCCAAAATAGGCTGTTGGATCCCACGGAGTTGGACTCACAGGTGTGAGCTGCCTGATGATGGTGCAGTAGCAGAACTCTGATCTCTGCAATGGCAGCAAGGGCTCTGAACCTCGGAGCCTTCTGTTCAGTCGCCAAGCTTAACACTGTACATGAGTTTCTTAACCCGTGGATCCCACCTCCATATGGGACGATGGAACTAAATATGGCCATTGGAAAATTTTGCCAAGGACGAAAGGTTTGCACACTTGCAATGTCCAGGATTGATTCACAGTGTGCACTGAACCTGAGGTGTTTCTGCAGTGGGTACGAGGTTCCATCCTGTGACTTCCTCACACCTGTGTTTCTGCGCACACAGCATGAGTACTTCTCATTGCTTGAGCTAACAGATCACATTTCCCCAATGAATTCTGAAACACCTTGGCTCAGAGTCTAGGCTATTGTTTGCTGTGATTACAGTATTTTCCCTGTGCATACATGATTTTCTGCTCTCACAGAAACGTGACAGCTTAATTATGGAATATAAAGATTTAAATATTTTTCTATTTTTATTCTTTAGCATGTGAGTATCATGTTAGTATATCTTACATTGTATTATGTGAGGCCATTTGATTTTAAAAATTTGTGTTTTGAGTTTCTGACTTGAGTTACACAAAGGGATGGTAAGTGATTTTTTGGCTTGGGATTAGGACAGAATTTCCAACTGGGAATGTGCACTGTACATCTGTGTAAAGCACAAGAGATGCAAAAATCCACCAAGTCTGAGAGACACTGAAGTTTTCCTGTGTTAACAGCATCAAATATTCAACCAAGATTTAATTCCACATGCAAAGATAAATAATCCATCTCACTAGTTTTCAAATTTGCTGTCATCTTTAACCAATGGTAAAATTATATTATATAAAATTATATAATAAGCAGTTGTTCTAATATAAAATTCTTTGAGATTTATATTCAGTAAAAATGTTTGATTTATATACTTATATATCTACATACTTAAAGTTATATAAAAATTATTTGGGAAAAAGGGGTGGGAAATGAGTGAGAAGCCCTCATCCTTTCCTATTCATAAGATATTGACTTTCCAGGGAAAGGACCATCTCCTTGTGTCCATTCCTATACTCCCAGTCCTGCCTGTATCACGGTGGGTCAGGTGGGCACAAGCCGGGCCACTCAGGCCATGAGAGCAGGCTCCACAGGGCCTGAGTAGACTTGTTGGCTCCACTGGAAGTTTTCTGAGATGCTCATCCCATGTGAACATCTGGCTGCAGAAGGCCAAGGGGGAACATCTGGGTCCCCAAGGAGTGTCCTGGAAACAGTGCCATCAAAAAGGCAACTCAGATGGCCACTGGTTTATAGACAAACTGAGGACCAAAGGAATGTCAGGCAGAGCCAGGACTCAAAGGAGAGTACTTGCCTCTCAGCCACTAAGGTGTCAAGATCCCACAGAGATCCCGCCTGACTTTTCAAAGAGGTCCATGATCAGGTGAGGATGGATTTCCTTCAGAGCTTGGTAGACTCGGTCTTTGCTGGCCCAGCTCCAGGACCTGCTGAAGGTGAAGAGCTTCCTCATCTTGTCTTGGTTGGTAGCCTCAGCTCGCACTGCCTCATATTCCTCTTCACTCAGCACAGCATCATGCAGTTTGTCCAAGACAGGGTCCACTGACGTCACTCGGGCCACCAGCTGCTCCCGATGCTGGTCCACAAAGTGTAGCAAGGCAGGGGCATCTAGGGATGAAGGTGAGACTGGCAGTGAGAGAGAAGAAAGGCTCATCCATGGGCTCTCCCACGGGGTGCCCACTTCTTCTTTTTTTTTTCCACGTATGTCTTCTGCACTCTTGGCTCCCTTCTTCCTCTGGAAGGTCATTTGAAAAAAATCTGTACCTTCCTGAGGCCAGTTATTAGTGTGACAATTTACTTGACTAGGGGAAGGGGTTCCTGGTGGGGTGTTCAGGTGGGGAGTGGTGGAGTTATTGTCAACATGGAGAGCAGCAAGGGGCATGGGAGGAACTCTGCCCTGGGCATGCACCTCTCCTCACCCTTCCTGGTGAGGTTTGCAAAGTGGGGCTCCCTCCTTTTCACTGCCCTTCTCTCAAGGATCAGATCATCTACCAGCAGAATACTATTGCCTTCTCTGACTTCTTATACTGACCTTTGTGGGCTGCAGGAATCATGTGCAGTGCAGGTTTGAGGTCCTCTGGAAGAAAGGAGAGATAATATATGAGTAATGTTGCCTGTCACCAACACTCAGTGCACTCTGTGAAACTCCCACCCATGCCTGAGATTTTTGAGAATGAACTACAAAAACTCTGATATAATCTGGAAGGTGAACATTTCCTTACTCACACATGAAATCTAGGCACCAGTTCTATCATCATTGAGGGAGAAGACATGTGAATGAGCAATAGATATTTCTCCCATAGGATCATATCCTCAATTATATCTTAGACTGTATTTCCTGTGGAGAGCTAACCAAGTCCCTTGCTGCCTTAAATGATTTGACATTTGACCTGGGTAGAAAACTACTTTCTTGTCCTTGTTTGACCTTGTACACTGACAAGCCACAAATGTGTGTTCTTGATTTGATGGCTGAACCAATGTGAAGTAAAACTGAGGACATGAGAACAGTGAGTTGGTTTTCCGACAAGTGAAAGGGGTTAATACATTTCAGCTCATGAATAATCCCCAAGGGTTTGAGAAGACCCTAAATTCACTCTGCTTTAACAGCTCAGTGAAGTCATCTGAAGGAACCAGTTTGTAGTATTGGAAGCCCTGGTTCCATTTGTATGAAGGAAGGAGGATATTCCTTACACTCATAGATAAACTGGAGCATCTAATGAAGACAACGACCGACCGTGAATTAAAAACAAAAATTTAAGATTGAGGACACAAGAGAGCCATGATTATACTTTTCCAGTATCTGAATCCTTTCTCACATGGAAGGGAATAGATCTTAATGAATCCCAACAAAAATAATTAACATGTAAAAGATGTTGGATTAATAAAAAAAAAAATAGCAACATTGCTCCCATCAGCTAAGGATCACATTGTGAGATGGGTATGAACAGTATTTAACCTTTCCAATCATCCTACCAGTAACTAATTCTGATTTCCAGTTTACAAGTGAGGGAGGTCAGACTCAAATGAGTTATGTCATTTTCCAAGATCACCTGCAGAGTTAGCGCTGGAGTGAGATTCAAACCCTGGCCTGATGCTGGGGCAGGTCAGTTCTCCACCTGTGGCTCACTCAGGTCAATGCTGTGCAAAGCCTGTTTCTAGCATCTCAGGAGCAGGAACCATCACTGTTTGACAGCTGACAAGAGCTGGACATTCCCAGAGATATTGATTAGGGGAGCTTGGTTTTGGCATTGTGGGTGCTGGACTAAGACTGTACTGTTACTTTACTCAAGAAATGTCACTATTTTGTTTTTTCTCGTGTCCATGTCAGCTTGAAAGTATGGCTGAGTCTACAATAGCCAAACAAATAAAATAAAACCCAAAATTTTGGACAGAAAAACCTAACCATGGAAATGAAAGCACACTATAAGAAAAATTTAAAGGTGTACATCAAAGAAAGAAATCGAGGAAGGCCTTAGGAGATGCTAAGGCACCCCAGCCATGGTCATTGTTTGGAAGAATCAATATGTGAAAATAGCCACCCTATTAAAAGCACACTGCATATTCAAAGCAGTACCAATCAAGATGACAGGGACATTTTTCACTAATACAGTGGAAAAAAGGCTGAAATACATATGGAAACACAAGAGACGCAGATGTCCAAGGTAATTCTGAAGAAAATCAACTTTGTGGAAAGATTCATCACACCTTATTTCAAACCAATACTATAGCCATAGCAAAAAAGATGTTCAGATCAATGGAATCGAATAGACGACCTAGATAAAATCCACAAAACTACTACCTGGCCTTTGACAAAGGACTCAAAATACACTTTGGAGAAAAGACACCCTGTTCAACAAATGACACTGAAAAACCTACATAGCAACAAGTGGAAAGATTAAACCAGGTGCCTATACCTCTCCTTTAGAGATCACCTCCAGATGACCAAAGACCTCAATGTGAGACCCAATACCCTCAACCTGGTGGAAGGAAAAGTAGGGAGACCATTTCAACACAGCAGTGTAAGTCAGGATTGTGTGACTAAGACTCCAGTAGCACAGGAAGTAAATCCAATAGTTGATAAATTGGATCTCAGGACACTAAAAAAGTTCTATATAGCAAAGGAAACTTAATTGAGTGAAGATACAGTGAAGAATGGGGGAAACGATTTCCCAGCTAACATCTGACAGAAGATTAGCAACTAGAATATATTTGGAACTCAAAAACCTAAACAACAAGAAAATAGCCCAGTTCTAAGATTGGCCATAGTTGTAACAGAATTCTCAAAGAAAGAAATACACATGGCTAGAAAACACTTAGCTATTAGGGAAATGCAAGTTTAAATCACTTATGATTCCATCTCATCCCTTGAGAATGTTCAATATCAAGGACACAAATGTTAACGAATGCCAGGCAGTGGTGGTGCACGCCTTTAATCTCAGCATTTAGGAGGCAGAGGCAGGTGGGTCTTCATGAGTTTGAGGCCAGCCTGGTCTACTGGTGTGGTGGTATTGTGTTCCCCAAAATATTGTGTATGCTAATAAACTTATCTGGGGTCAGAGAACAGGACAGCCACAATATTAAACATAGAGGTTAGGCAGTGGTAGCATACGCCTTTAATCCTAGCATTCCAGAGACAGAAATCCCTCTGGATCTCTGTGAGTTCAAGGCCACATGGGAAACAGCCAGGCATGGTGACCCACGCCTTTAATCCCAGAAAGCCACACCTTCAATCCCAGGGAGTGGTGGTAGAAAGCAGAAAGGTATATAAGGCGTGAGGACCAGAAACTAGAGGCATTTGCCCTGGAGAGGCATTTGGCCTGGAGAAGCATTTGGCCTGGTTAAGCTTTCAGGCTTCTAGCAGCAGTTCAGCTGAGACCCATTCTGGATGATGGCTCGGGGCATCCAGTCTGAGGAAACAAGACCAGCTGAGGATCTGGCGAGGTGAGATAGCTGTGGCTTATTCTGTCTCTCTGACCTTCCAGTGTTCACCCCAATAACTGGCCTCGGGTTTGATTTTATTAATAAGAACTTTCAAGACTCATGCTACATACTGGGAGAGTTCCAGGGCAGCCAGGGCTACACACAGTGAAACCCTGTCACAAAAAACTAAAAACAAACAAACAAACAAAAAGATAATGAATGTTGGAGTATGTGGGGACAGAGAAACACTTACACACCAGCATAT
Organism: Peromyscus melanophrys; assembly: GCA_902168415.1. Lineage (NCBI taxonomy): Eukaryota > Metazoa > Chordata > Mammalia > Rodentia > Cricetidae > Peromyscus > Peromyscus melanophrys. The sequence continues at coordinate 15,429 of CABHPR010124241.1, read as the reverse complement.
TCGAGAGCAAACTAGTGCAGCCACTGTGGAAATCAATCTAGAGGTTTCTTAAAAACTGACAAAAGAACTACCATATTACCCAGCCATACCAACTACTGGTAATATATTCAAAGGAATATAAATTCTACTGTGGAGGCATTTGCACAACCATGTTTATGGAAGTTCTGTTCACAATAGCTAAGAAGTGTAATCAGCCTAGATGTCCATCAACAGTTAATTAGATAATTAATTTCTACCACATGTATACCATGGAATTTTTTCAGGTGTTAAGAAAATAGTATTATGAAAGGTAAGTGTATACAATAGGAAAAATATAGAGGAGGATAAGCCAGGCCCAGAAAGAAAAACACCACATCTCTTTCACATGCAGTTTGTATCCTGGAGTCTTTAGTTTTGTGTGTTTAACTTGGTGTACCTCTGGAACTCAGAAAACTAGAAATGGGCAGGCCCTTAGGGATGAAAGGAAGACAGTAGTGTATTAGTAAAATGAGGGTAGAGAGGGAGTACTGGGGGCAGAAATATTCAAATAGCAAATAGTAGGGAAGGAGGTCAGTGGGATGGATTACTGAAAATGCAGACAGTATTTAAAAGTCTCAAACTTATTATTTGGTAACCTAATCAATATAAAAAATCACAAAAGAGTTCCAATGCAAGACACCCTACAAGGCTCGAAATGAGAGATCTTAGAAGCAATGTGTTTCAAAACAAAAACCCAGTTTCATAGGAGCTGTTGGGCAGGGAGGCCCTGGAGGTCTCCAAGAGAATATAGGTGCATTTCATTCTTCTTGGCTCCCCATCAGAACTAGTGAATAAGACCTTATTGCTGAAGACACCACACATCTTGGATATGTAGTGTAGAGATTTCAAGCTGGAACTGAGTTGGAAGCTTCCTTTTGATGCTAAGCTTTTATAGAGTCAGATGGTGTTATTCAGGCTGCTGAGGAAGAAAAGGCATCAACAAACATCCTGCCAGGCCAGATGCGATCGTGGCACAATTGTGATGGGGGCAACCAATAGCTCCCTGATTACACTTCAGGCCACCCACAAAATAGAATCAAATCCTAGCACCGTAAAGTTAGTAAAACAAACAAATCCAGGTCTTTGGAGGTATTAGTCTCTTGAGAGAAGCCCCTATTGATGCTTAGCTAAATGGACATAGAATCAATGCCCTTCTAAACATCAATGTTTATATCACAAACAAAGGCTACTTTTAATTTTCCTCAGAAAAGCCTCTATTTGATGTGAATAGAGGTGAATGCAGATACCTACAGCTGTGCAGGATACTGAGAATAAGGGATGGTTGAGTACTCATCCCTATAAGTAGATATTTATACCACACTCTTGAGGCTCTAGGAACATTGTAGAAGAGGAAGTGGAAAGAAGTAGCAAAAAGATATGGAGGGCTGTGAAGTGCTGTCTTCTAAGCATGACATGACCATAGCCATCAGGAACTCATATCACCTGCATCCAATGTCTCTGGACCACACAAGTAGGGCCTGCCTATCAGTCAGCTAGACATGGGGAATCAACTCCCAGGGACAGTACCACTTACTGCTAAACTATTGACAAATAGTAGATGATGGGACAAGGGAGGCATACATTCCATCTGTATGCCTGCTGGTGAGCTCACTAAGTTTTACTGGATAGTGCAAAACCCATGAACACATACATGGTCCCAGTTAAACTCTGTTAGATATAAAGAAAAGCTTTATGAATGTGGAAGAGAGATTTGTATTAAAGAAGAGGAAGTAGATAAGAAGGTGTGTTTAGGGTGGAGTTACTAGAACGTATGGTATGCATGTATAAAATTGTCAACAACAAAATTTATTTAAAAGTTATGTATAGATTTGAGATTGAGTATCTCATATTAGCAAAATTCCTTCATTTTAAAGCTGAGTTATTATGTGAATCAGAGCCAGATGCTTTGTGCATCTCAAAATCTGTCATTTCAAGGTCAGTAGGGGAGGAAATCAGGATACAAGACTACGAAAATGGGGCTTAGGGTATGGGGTGTTTTCAATATGATGTGTTCCATGATAATGCTTATGTGTTGAAAGATTAGTTCTGCAGCCCTATTAAAGGTGACTGTTCCTATGAATTTATGAATGACACCATACACTAATGCACTCATAATTGTGTAAGTACTAAGAATGGAAACTATATGAGTGTACATTGGAAGAAGATGGTCACTGGAGGGATGTCCTGGAAAAGAACATCTTGCAAGGACTTCATTCCCTCTCCTCTCCCCTCCCCTCCCCTCCCTGTCTCTCCTTCTCTTCCCCACTTCCTCTTCTCCTCCCTCGATCTCACTCTACCTCCCTCTCCCCTCTGTACTCCAAAGCTACCAGGCAAACAGCCTCCTGTCTCACAAGCTCCCTGCCCATGATATCCTGTCTCACATCAGGCACAAAGAGATGGAGGCAGTTGACCATTGACTGAAACTTGGTTCTAAGACCATGAATCAAAACAAACCTTTCTATTTTTAAGTGTTTTTTTCTCACGTATTTTTTCACAATTGGGAACAGCTGATCTACATGGGGTCATAGTTTAAACTGTGGTCAGACCACCTGTTTTGGATCTAGCAAAAGCCACATAACTAATCTGACTATTTCATGGCACCAAGAATTAGTGACAATATACATTTTCCCATTCATTGTCTTTCTTCAACCTTTGGAGTATCTGGACCTAAATTAACTTTACCTGGTTTCAGTAGGGCTTTCCATATGAGATTCTTATGTTTCTTGTCTCTGATTTTCAGCTTAATCTCTGAACTCATGTGGCCAACGTAGATCTCAGAGAAGAGCTGGGATTCTCCAGGGCTCCGGTAGCACAGCTCTAGTTCCTGAAGAGAGAAAGAATTACTGTGTGAGAATGAACTACTCGTCCTGTGAAGGAGGGCTGTCCCTACCCCCACACTTTCTTGATCTTGCACACCACATCAGACACTGGCTGTCTTTTGCATTGAAGTAACCCGCAGCCTTTGAACACACATCTTTACTCAGAAGGTTAAGGACCCAGCTGGGACCCCATTGTGCTGTTTCTTTTCTCAACACTCTGACAAAAACCTGACTGGAAGCAACTTAAGTAAGGGTTTATGTTGTTTAGTTTCTTGGTGGGAAATGCATGGAAGCTTGAGCTCCACTCTAGGTGTCAGGAGATTCTGGCAGGGCTCATTATATCCCAGAGGATCAGGAATCCAAGTCTGAGGTGGGAGCAGGGCATGGCTATAGCCCTCACAGCCTGCCACTAGTGGCCTGCTTCTGATGGCCAGGCCTCACCTATCTGTTTCTACAACTTCCCAAATACTGGCATGAACTGGGGATCAAATGTTTAACATTTACACCTGTAGGAGATGTTTCAGATTCAAACCATGACGAGTGAGAGCTCATCCTGAAAGTCCTGCTCATGCATCTTAAGCCAGGGCTTGCTGTCATGTTAGGCTGGCCCCTTCTCTGTGCCATATTTAATCTAATTCCTCAATTCTCCAGGCCTTCTGTATTCATGTGTGGTCCCTTAAATTGCTTTCCACCTCACTTGGATGTATTTTTGCTCATCCCAAACCCCAATTGTTTTCTCCCCAATCTCAGTTTGCTGCAAAGCCTTGTAACCTGCCCCACAGTTTCCCAAGCCTGGCATCTGACCCTGAAGAGTAGCAAACAACTGGATGCTCACCTTTGGGATGATTTCCAGCTTCTTGGAAGCAGACACTGTGTAGCGGGAGCCAATATAAAGAGAGTCTAGTGGTGGTGGCTTGTTTATTCGAACAAATTGGAATTTTATTTCTTCATCATCAATGGCCTAGGGAACATTGCAGACAGTGATTTAACTAGATTTATGGGCTACAACATTTATCTGGTCTGAATAAGATGAGGTGGTTGATCAGCACATTTGTATGGGATGGGGTGGTGACCCTTCTGCCTTGTGTTCAGTCACACAGACTGTTGAATTATTGGCTCCTGTCATGTTCATTGTGGGAACAGGGTCCCTGCCATAGAGGAAGGGAGTTGACTACATGTTGCACATGGAGAATCTTTCCTGTCCTCCTGATAGGTGGAAAGAGGCCATAGAAGGCTGTGCAGAGATAAAGGGACATTAAAGGCAGTTGGGGGAGACTCAACTTGGGAGTTGGTGTGAGGGTGCCAAGAAGAGGGCAGATTCATAAACATCAATGTTCTCTTTATAGAATTGCATTCCCACTCCAAGTAGAGGATCTCTCCATGGGGCTCACTAGCTGCATCTCAAGTTTTGTCTCAGCCCACCCTGGCCCCGCTTTTGTGATTATCAGTGTCACCTTCCGAATGGTGCAGTCATTGGGGATCAGGTAGAGATGAAGGGTGACTTCCTTGAGACTGAGATGATAGTAGATCAATGTGATGGAAGTGATGGGGATGAGGTGCCTGATAGCATGGTACATTCTCAGCAGAACTCCCATTGGGGAGAAGCTTGGGTTTTCCAAGATTGTGTGGTGCTGTTCCACTCTGGCTGGCATTTCTAGGACCATCCCATGTTCTTGAAAGTGGGCCACACTGAACCAGGAGATGTCCACCTGTCCCTTTGAATCTGAAAGAACAGATTCAAAGATGTAGATTTAGTGTTTCCATTGAGCCATGCTTGGCTGGAAAAATAGCACCCTAGGATTTAGAACGACTGTGGTGGTTTGAATTAGAATGGCCACTATAGTTGGTGGAACTGTTTGGGAAGGAGTAGGAGATGTGGCCTTGTTGGAAAAGATATGTCACTGGGGAGGGCTTAAGGTTTTGAAAGCTTGTGCTGTTTCCAGGTTCCTTTCTCTCTCCTCCTTGACAATAAGGATGTAAGCTCTCAGCTACTGCTCCAGTGCCAAGCCTGCCTGCTTTCTGCCATGCTCCTTGCCATGGTGGTCATGGACTCACCCTCTGAAGCTATAAGTCCCAATAAAATCTTTCTTCTATAAGTTGCTTTGGCTATGATTTCTATTTAGTTTGTATTTATTTTTTGATGTTTATGAGAAAAAACTATGACCAAAATTTAAGTTTTATTAATTAACTTTCAGTGACAACACAGCAGAGCTATCAACTGTTTCCTCATCATCAATTCACCTTGCCAGGGAGGGTGAGTGTGACCTGTTGCCAGTGGTGATTCATGCAGACTGACCGTCACTGGAGACAGTTTACCTTTGGCCCTGTGTAGCTGCTGGGTGGAGTGGAGTGATCATTCTGGATGGTCTCATCTACAGATGCTGTAAAGACTACTGCTTCAGAAGCTACTGTCGGAAACTTGAAAACCAGCAGGTTCTTTGAGGTGCTGCCATCACCAGCCTCAGTGTCTTGAGATGGTAGTGTCCACTGATGTGTTGCAGGATGCAGTTTGCCATTTTGAAAGAGACCCAAGAGTATTTTTATCTACTGAAGAAGGCTGGATGGATCCCTGGGATGGTTAATGTCAAATGTGAACCAGATGAAATCTAGAATTAGCTTGGATGTAGGAGTCAGGGCATGATAGTAAGAGATTATCTTGATTGGATTAATTGAGTAGGGAAGACCTATCCACTGTGTGTAGCACCATTCTATGGACTAGGACCCAGGACTGTGTAAAATGGAGAAGGTCACATGAGCATAAGCATTCACTGTTCCCTGCTCGCTCTGTTGACACAAGGTACCAGGTGCCACAAGCTCCATGTTCTCAGACTTCCATGTCATGATGAACTGTCCCTTTGGACTGTGAGGAAAACAAATCCTTTCTCTCTTAAGTTTCTTTGGTCAGGTATTTTGTTTGAGCTACAAGTAAAGTAACCTGGACAGAAAATTGATACCAGAATTCAGGTTTTTGTTGTAATAAACCTAATCATGTGCTTCTTCAGCTTTGGAACTGTTTTGTGGCTGGAATGTGAAGAGTTTTGTACTTAGGACTAGGTAAGCACTTCCATGCTGAGAGCAGAGCTTATGGGGACATTCGAGTGGAAGCAGGAAGACAAGAATGCTGAGAGAGGCGGTGGAGGCCTGTCCATGAGGTTGCAGAGAGTAGCAAGGTTTCCATTGGGAACTGTAAAAGGTTCCATTCATGTGACAGTTTGGCCAAGGGTCTAGATTTCTTGTGTTAATGCCCTGAACATGAGTGAAGATGAATTTAAACACAAGGGACTAATTTGGATGGAGAAGTTTCAGGACAGAAAACACCCAGGATGACTCTACACCATCCACTGTAACTGTGAGAGAGCAGTGTCACTGAGGGGAAGGCTGTAGTGCAGGTGACAACAGGAAAAGGGTCCTGAGGGAAAAATCTCACTCTTCACAGACTCATCTTCTGAAGATCCACATTCATTTAAAGACAGAAAGCCTGAAGCGATGGTGTTCCCTGTTCCCCAAATGCAAATGCAAGGAAGTGTTTCCCATGGTCACCACATCATACAGCTGTTGTCCAGGGGAGCAGGGGCAGGTCACATCTCAAGCTGTCAACAGAACTTGGCAGTGACGTTCCTATAGTTTTCTTAGGGTTGAAAGATGCTAGATTGAGGGGTCACTGAGTCATGCTGCACAGTTTTAGATTGTAGCTGAGATCAGGCAATGTGCCTGAGTCAAAGATCCTGCAAAAATCCTGAGAGGTCATTCAATGAACCTTTTTATTCATTTTTTTTTTTTTTTTGGTTTTTCGAGACAGGGTTTCTCTGTGTAGCTTTGCACCTTTCCTGGAACTCACTTGGTAGCCCAGGCTGGCCTCGGACTCACAGAGATCCACCTGCCTCTGCCTCCCGAGTGCTGGGATTAAAAGTGTGTGCCACCACTGCCCGACTTTTATTCATTCATGGTTCTTATATTAGCTGGAACAGTCTGAATTTCTACTTTAGTTTCTATAACTTCTTCAGCTGTCATATCTATCCTCTTAAGATCGCTTTTAGAGCCACTCCTCATCTTCGTCACAATGAACAAACACCTTCTTCTGCTGTGAGCTGGATTGTCCTGGTCTCTACGGCGGGCCTATTGCTGTGCTCCTTGAAGTCAGAGAGGAAATTCACCTCACTGGTCACTTGAACACTATCTGGTTCTCCTGTTATTTTTTTTCTCTAATGTAGGCAGAGTCTGACTGTGTAGTCTAGGCTGCAATTGAATTCTAAATTCTCCTGTCTCAGCCTCAGGAGAGCTGGGATTACAGACATGTAGTAATGGCTTTCTTTATGAGATCTTAAACTGAGAACTTTGTATTTATTAAAACATCTTCTTTTTGGTCACATTCTGTGGTTGTTTAGCTTGGTGTTCTTGTGGGACTCCTAACAGTGGGAGTGGGGTTGTCTCTGATTCTTTCTCCTTTTCTTAGGTCCATCTTCTTCCTACTCTGTTGCCTTGTCTACCCTTGATATGAGGGTTTGTGCTTAGTCTTATTGCAACCTGTTATGCTGTGTTTGGTTGATATCACTTGGAGGCCTGCTCTTTTCTGAAGGAAAACAGAGAAGCAGTGGATCTGGAGGAGACAGGAGGTGAGGGGGAACTGTGGGTGTTGGAGACAGGGGAGGTGGCGGTCTGGATGTATTATATTAGAGAAGAATAAATAAAAAGAAAAAATCTTCTGAAGGGATCTTTGGAGATCATGGAGGTTGGGACACTTGATGAGCCCCCCTCTTTTCTTAGGAAACCCCTCTTTGTTGCTTTAGTTCTTAAATCGAATCTGGTCGGATCATTTTATCCCTGTCTATAGTTGTTCAATGGATTACAATCTTGGTACACACTGGGTAACAATGTTCCCTGTTGATTTCCTTAGTCTTACTTTGCAACAATCACTTTAAATTGCTCAGTTTATTCTCTGTTTCCTGCTGGACCCCTGAGGCACATGTTGGGTAAAGAGTACTTAATAATCACTAGCTACTATTGCTACTGAGGACATCACTTTCCACTGAAGGGACTCCTTCAGGTAAAACAGAAATAAAATCATAAGGCTGGGAGACATGTGCTTCAAAGAAGATACATCAGACAAGAAGGGATGACAAAACATCTCAGTGTCCACCTTCATAACCTGCTCTGCCCTGCTAAGTAAGTCATGAGACCTTTCCTCATCACCATCATTCTATAGTCTGCAATATGACCTGTCAACTCCACTCATTACCACCACCTGACTCCTTATGCTTTCCTTGGTTACCTTGGAGATCCACAAAATGAGGGAGGTACACAGCGGCCACAGCTCCCTGCTCAGCCTTGATGTCAAACAGAGGCCCAGCCACCATGTGACTGTGCTGCAAGGGAGTCTTGTCCAGGTGTTGGCTCCAGGCACAGAATCCAATCTCGATGGTCACTGCCCTTGTCACCACAAAGCGGAGTCCTATGTTGGGACAGTGGTAGGAACCAGGCACAGGGAACCGAACTCTAAAAGAGGGAGAGGCAGACACCAGTGAACACCAGCTCTGCTCCTCTGCTGGGTGCAGACCCAGTGCAGGGCTGGGGACACAGCAGACTTCAGCCAGATGGCTCTGAGTTGTGGTTCCTCTGCTGTCTGTCTGTGGATCCCTGACTAAGTCATTTAACCCACAAATCTATTTCCTCATCTGTACACAGGGGTAATACGGACAACACCATCCTATGGACCTGTGAGCACTGAGTGATCTAGAGCAAACCTACAGGTAACACACACATAGAGCAGTTGGATATTCCTGTGATGATGATGAGGGTGATGAAAGAGGGTGTGTGTGTGTGTGTGTGTGTGTGTGTGTGTGTGTGTGTGAAGTTCTGGGGATCAAGCTAGGACCTTGCACACTAACCAAAGGCTCTACCACTGAGGTACATCTTTAGTTTTTAGTCTTTATGTTCCTGAAGTACATATTTAAGTGTATCTAAGAGACAAGAGAAATGAAATACAATGAGGGGATGGATGCTGTTTATATCATGAATAAAAAATAATAAAATAAATAATAAATAATAATAAATAAATAATAATAAAAATAATAAAAATTTTCTGTAGAAAAATCACAATTCAGATAATAAACAAAGTTGAGCACAGACTATTTAGATGGAATGAAGGCCTCCCATCAGCTCTGTTGATGTGGTAATGGCGTGCTGGTCATGGAAAATGAGGTCCACTGTCTTAACTATGGGGGAGGCGTAGTGAAATGTTTGTGTGTGAAGTCACCTGATGTCCTGGACTCACAATACTGTGACAATGATGACAAAGGGGGAATGTGAGTAGTTGAACAAACTTGGAAAAATGGTTGCTGGAGCTCAGTGATTGGACCAGGCAGTTCTTGTGCTCTCCAGTTTTGTAAATGTTCGAAAATTTTTTTATGATAAAGATCCCTATTTTTATAACAGACCACACTTCTTTTTCCAGTCCTGGCCTTGTGACCTGCCTTGGTGAGGTGAGGAGGAGACACAGTAGAGACTAGGTGGGTGCTATCTGTGGGGATCTCTTGTGGACAGTGTGCTGGGGAAAGTCAGCCTTTGCCAGGCAGAGCTCACTCACCGGTACAGGTTCCTCTCACTGTCAACCACCTCAGTAACCACAGGTCCTGTAGGGCCCCAGAAGTCATCTTCAATCCCCAGTGGTTCCAGGGGCTTGTCTCTTGGGGAGTCAGGAGAAGATGGATGGAAGGGCTCCAGTGGTGCAAATTGTGAGCATTCTTCCTCTGGAAGAGGCCAGGAAGTGGTCACTCTATGTATCCTCCACCCTCCCTAGTACTGGCCCAAGGCTGAACTATCTTCCAGGTTGGCCAGCCTGGGCCTTACCAAGAAGTGTGTCCACAGACTTTATCACTGTTCCTGTGGCTATGTGTATTATATATATATATAATTGTTTTCTTACCATTGCATGCCTTCTGAGCAACCCTACCACCTCAATGTCTGTGCCTAACCCAAGTGCTGTGTTTCATTTCCTATTGGTCCAGTGTGTTGATTTTCCTAACATGTCTCCAGTGGGTTGTAAAAAGAATCTCAATGAAAAGATGAATGAGCACGGATGGAGGTGAGTCCCAGGCCATAGCAGCTCAGAATGAGACAGGGAACCCTAGTACAGAGCCTGATGCCAGCGAGAGAGTTGATAGAGGGGCAGCACCAGTCCCCAAGGCTGGGAGAGAAGGAAGCAGTACTCCCTCTGTGTTCTAGTTGAGGAAGATCTTTAAAGGGGTAGGGCTCTTTGTGGAGAACTGTACTGTTCCATGTCAGAGACAGGGGGATAGAAATGATTTCCAGCACACTTGAGATCATGTCTTTTCTATGTGACAGGGACATTGCACCCATGAAATCTCAACAATATTGCTGCCTCTACAAGATCTGCACAATGATAACACCAGTTGTAATGCTATGTGGATGGAGGAAGTCTCACAAGGCCCTAGCTACTGATAACAGCTGCTAGAGAGGGATGAAATCAGTTCTCCTCAGAAAGGACTCCATAATAGGTTATCCAATCCCAAATGGTCAGCCTTAAACATATATACATGACCAACACCAAATGGGGTCATCAGGTTGTATTAATATATACATATGTATACATATATATTCACACATATATTTAATAATAACATTTAAGAATAATTTATGAATTAGAGAGAGAGTGAGAGTTTATATGTGGGTTACAAGGAGACTTGGAGTAGGCAGACAGAGGGATAAAAATGATCTTAATAGAGTACTCATACTCATGTTTAAAATTCTAAAAAAAAATAAAAAATAAATTTAAAAAAGAAAGAAATGATGACTTCCCCCTACAGATGTCTCTTCATCTATTAATCATGATGCTCTGGGTTTGAACCCTTCACATACCTGACTGTAGTTTCTGACGCTTGCATGAGTTCGGGTTATCATCCATTTCTTCTCCATCTGGGTTCTTAGTAGGGTCCATTACACGTGGCTTCCTATACACAGACAAGTTCTTTCCTTCAGATGACAGGAAAAACTAGGGAAGTCAGGGCTGTATACATGATATTCCCACATAAAATCTAAGTCATTTGAATGAACTCAGTCCCATGCTTCTTCTCTGGGCTGTATCTCTAAGAATGCCCCCATCCTCCTGGGTGCCCATATCCCAGAACTGGGAACATCTCAACCCCTCCTTTGCTTTAATTTGAATGTGTTTCTCAATGTTTACTCATTAGAAAGTTAATCCCCAAAGCCACAGTGCTGATGGGATGGAGGATAAGACACAGTAAGGTCATGAAGGCTCTGCTTTCATGAAGGGGTTAATGTCATCATCACAGAAGTAGATTCCTGTAGCCTGACAGGACTTGTCACAAAAGCCACCTTGGCCTCTCACTCTCAGCCTTCCCAGTTGTGCAGTCAGATGGAACGGGAAGAAGGGCTTCTCTAGATGCAGGGTCCATGCCCTTGCCCTTCCCTGTATCCAGATCTGCAAGGAATAATCTCAGTTCGTTATGTTAGGTGCCCAGTGTCAGACATGAACAAAAGCTACCAGGGCCCAGTCCCAAATAACCCTCTCCCACGGTCTGTGGGAGAATCTACAACCAGCTGGAAATTTAATCTTAAGGACATCAAATAAATTTATGTACACCATGCTCTTTCAGTCCATTCACTTTATTATTCTGTGTAAGCCAATGCTAACTCTACAGCTTTTCAGTTCTCATACTTAGCTCCTGACTCTCCATACATTTCTCTGCTATTCTCTCTTTGTTCTATCCTGAGTCTCTGAAGTTTCCAGTTTTTATATACATACAACCAGCCATTCTCTGGCCAAATCAAGGTCATAAGGCTTGAATTCTTTCAGGGTCATTAAAGCAGATTAAGAGTTTACACCAGGCAGTGACTGTCAGACTTTCATTATGACTCAAGGAGGGAGTGATTTGTAAAAGCCTCAGTGAACTCTTTAAGGGAACATGGTCAATTGAGAGGGAGAGAGACCTTAGATCAAATAGGGAACTTTAAGGAGGGAAAAGGGGGAAACCCACCCATCCTCTAAGACCACAGCTGCTCCCTGAGACACAGACTCCACCAGCTCTGATGGACCAAGAGGTGAGTCTTTGTTCTCCTAGCTGATCACCCCAGCCTCTGAGCTTCAGATCCAGTGGCACAACCAGTGCCCCCAGACCCCATCCATTGCAGCCCTAGTTGCAGGCCAGCAGGCAGGACTCCTGCAAGTAGGCCTGAATACCACCCCACCACTGGACCCTGTAACCTACAAGCCCCACTCTACCCCCCAAATCCACCCATTCTCTGAGACTGCAGCTGCTCCCTGAGACATAGATTCCACCAGCTCCGATTGGACCAAGAGTGGCTCCCTGAGACATAGACACCATTTTCACCAATTGGAGGAAGAGATGGGTAGATATCAGTACAAGAATACATTCAACAACATAAAAAGCAATATGGCACCACCAGAACCTAGTGGTTCTACATCAGCAAGACCTGAACATCCCAACATAGAAGAAGCAGAAGAAAAGAACCTTAAAAATTACTCTAAGAAGAAGATACAGGAAAATTACTCTAAGAAGAAGATACAGGCTTTTAAAGAGGAAATGAAAAATTCCCTTAAAGAAATTGAACAAAAGACAAATAAAGAATTAGAAGAAATCAATAAATCCCTTAAAGAAAACCAAGAAAAAAGCAATTAAGCAGGTGAAAGAAACAGTCCAAGACCTGAAAATTGAAATAGAAACAATGAAGAAGACACAAACCTAGGACAGGCTGCAAATAGAAAATCTGAATAAACGAACAGGAGCTACAGATGCAAGCATAACCAACAGAACATAAGAGATGGAAGAGAGGATCTCTGGCATAGAGGATACAATAAAGGAAACAGATTCGTCAGTCAAAGAAAACACCAAAGCCAAAAAAGTCATAACACAAAACATCCAGGAAATCTGGGACACCATGAGAAGGCCAAACCTAAGAATAATAGGGATAGAAGAAGGAGAAGAATACCAACTCAAAGGCACAGAAAATATATTCAACAAGATCGTAGAAGGAAACTTTCCCAACCTAAAGAATGAAATACCTATGAACATACAAGAAGCTTACAGAACACCAAATAGACTGGACTCAAAAAAGAAGTCCCTTTGCTGTATAATGATCAAACCACTATACATACAGAATAAAGAAAAAAATATCAAGAGCTGTAAAGGAAAAAGGCCATGTAACATATAAAGACAGACCCATCAGAATAACACCTGACTTCTCAATGGAGACTCTGAAAGCCAGAGGGTCTTGGACAGACATTATGCAAACACTAAGAGAGCATGGATGCCAGCTCAGACTATTATATCCAGCAAAACTCTCAATAGCCATAGGTGGAGTAAACAAATATTTCATATTAAAACCAGATTTAAACAATCCCTATCCATAAATCCAGCCCTAAAGAAAGCTCTAGAAGGAAAAATCAAACCCAAGGAAACTAGATGTACCCATGAAAACACAGACAATAGATAATCCCACACCAACAAATCCTAAAGAAGGGAAACACATAACACTACTACCAAAAAATAACAAGATTAACAATCACTGGTCTTTAATATCCCTTAATATCAGTGGACTCAATTCACCTATAAACAGACACAGGCTAACAAAATGGATACAAAACAGAATCCATTCTTCTGCTACATACAAGAAACATACTTCAACTTCAAAGACAGTCACTACCTCAGAGTAAAGGGCTGGAAAAAAGTCTTTCCAGTCAAATGGGCTTAGGAAGCAAGCTGGTATAGCTATCCTAATATCCAACAAAATAGACTTCAAACTAAAATAAATAAAAAGAAATCAAGAAAGACATTACATATTCATCACAGGAAAAATCCATCAAGATGAAGTTTCAATTCTGAACATTTATGCCCCAAATACAAGGGCACCCACACATGTAAAAGAAACATTATTAAAGCTTAAATTGCACATCAAACCCCACACATTAATAGTGGGAGACTTCAATACCCCATTAACACCAATGGACAGGTCTGCCAGACAGAAACTTAACAGAGAAATAAGGGGATTAATAGACATTATGACTCAAATGGACTTAATAGACATCTACAGAACATTCCACCCAAATGTAAGAGAATACACCTTCTTCTCAGCACCCTATGGAACCTTCTCTAAAACTGACCACATACTTGGTCACAAAGCAAATCTCAACAGATACAAAAATTTTGGAATAACTGTCTGTATTTTATTGGACCACCATGGCTTAAAGTTAGAATTCAACAACAACAACAAAAATTACAGAAAGCCTACAAACTCATGGAAACTGAATAATGCTCAACTGAATCACCACTGGATCAAGGAGGAAATAAAGAAAGAAATTAAAGACTTCCTAGAATTCAATGAAAATGAATGTACAACATATCCAAACTTATGGGACACTATGAAAGCAGTACTAAGAGGAAAGCTCATAGCACTACATGTCTACATAAAGAAGTTGGAGAAATTTCACACCAGGGAATTAGCAGCACACCTCAAAGCTCTAGAGGAAAAAGAAGTAAACTCACCCAGGAGGAGTAGATACCAGGAAATAATCAAATTGAGGGATGAAATCAATAATATAGAAACAAAGAGAACAATACAAAGAATCAATGAAACAAAGAGTTGGTTCTTTGAGAAAATCAACAAATAGACAAACCCTTATCCAAACTAACCAAAAGGCAGAAAGAACACCAAAACTAACAAAATCAGAAACAAAAAGGGAGACTTTGGTGATATTGTATTTGTGCACGCCAATATAGCTTATCTAGGGATCAGAAGAAAAAGCCAGCCGCTATATTAAACATAGAGGTCAGGCAGTGGTAGCATTTGCCTACAATCCTAGCACTCAGGAGGCAGAGATTCATCCAGATCTCTGTGAGTTCAGGGCCACACTGGGAACAGAGCCAGGCATGGTGGCACACACCTTTAATCCCAGCACTAGTTAACCTTAGAGGTCTGGAGGTCTGTACAGAGCTGGGCAGAAAGAGGAAGTGATGTAGCTAGGTGGAGAGAGGAAGTAAGAAGGCAGGGCACGGAAAAGTATATAGGCGTGAATACACAGGAAGTAGCTCTCTCTTGAGCTGAGGACTTTCTAGCAGTAAGAACTTGTGGCTTGGCTTGTTTTATCCCTCTAATCTCTCAGTTTTCACCCCAATATTTGGCTCCAGATTTTTTTTTATTAATAAGACCATTTAGCAATTTGTCTTACAGGAGACACAACAATTGACAGCAAGGAAATCCAGGGAATCATCAGGTCATACTTCAAAAACCTGTACTCCACAAAGTGGGAAAAATCTAAAAGAAATGGATAATTTTCTGGATAGGCACCACATACCCAAATTAAATTAAGACCAGATAAACAATTTAAATAGACCTATAACTCCTATAGATATAGAAGCAGTCATTAAAAGTTCCTCAACCTAGCCGGGTGGTGGTGGCGCACGCCTTAATCCCAGCACTTGGGAGGCAGAGGCAGGTGGATCTCTGCGAATTCAAGGCCAGCCTGGTCTCCAAAGCGAGTTCCAGGAAAAGCCCAAAGCTACACAGAGAAACTCTGTCTCAAAAAACCAAAAAAAAA